>JZKD02S1051189.1:134590-157328 GCA_000966675.3 Picea glauca | reverse complement strand
AGAAAGCGGTGATCTGGGAGTCCATGTGGGAAAGCCAGCAAAATGAGAAGAAGGAGTATGTGGTTGATCTTCAACATGATAACAGATTAATGGGACTCCCATCCCTGAAGGGAAATAACAGCATGAGTGTCATAAGTGCAAAAAGGTGCTATGAATGGGACAACTCATGTGGGTGAGAGTGCTACCGGATTACATTACCGAAGGTGCAAATGGAGGTGTGAGTACTGCAGAGCCGGGAATGGGTATCCTAAAGKCCAATATCAGAGGGTRTGACTGGAAATGTAAATGCAATACAGCGGGAGAGACTACATGCCAGTGCTGAGTATATATACCTGAAGGAATGATGGGAAGCGATGATGACCAAGTACCTGCACATAGAACAACCAAATACCCAAAGTGAACAATATCTGAAGAGAAGACCCAACATGAACATATATTAGATAAATGTGACAATGCGCGTGCGTAACTGGGCATGATATGAGAAAAAGGTGCCCCGGGGGCTCATGATGAAAAGTGGCCCAGGGACAGCCATGATGTAGGTGGTGGGACACTGATCCCGTGACTGAAGACGGTTCACAAAATGGACGTCGTGGGCTCCCAGAATGGTGAGTGGAAGTTTGGAAAAAACCCTATATATAGCTATAGGGCCCACATTGCCACCTCATTTGTACCTGCTGCTACGGTGAGTTCCAGAGCAGATCGAGAGGAGATTGAGCGATTGCAAGAGCCCGAGGCATCCGTTTCCCGGCGTGCAAGTTTCAGGTTAGTGGTCTGAACATCCTGTGATCCTGATATGTAGAGGATGTAGTCGCGAGTGTAGTCAGGTGCACTAATCAAGGGTGCACTGGAAAGCGCAGCTTTTAGGTCGTCAAACGACTGTTGGGCATAGTCGTCCCATTGAAAAGGGATGTCGTGACGTAGCAAGCGAAGGAAACCATGTGCGCGTATAGCATAATCAGGAACAAAGCGCCTAAGAAAGTTGGCTTTGCCCTGTAGACTCTGTAGCTGCAGCAAATTCCGAGGAGGTGGAATTTCTGTGATGGCTTGGACTTTGAGGGGGTCTACGGTTATACCTCTTTGCGAAACGATGAAACCGAGGAGGCGCCCTGTGGTGACGCAGAACACACACTTGAGAGGGTTCAAGCGAATGTTATACTGACGACACCGTTGAAAGATGATTCATAAATCATCGAGGTGTTGGGTACATTTCTTAGATCGAGCGGTGAGGTCGTCCAAGTATGCGAGGATGATTGCAGCTAGATCATGAAAGATGTATGTCATCGCGCGCTGGAAAGTTGCGCCGGCATTTTTGAGGCCGAAGGGCATGACACGGTACGCAAACGTACCCCACGGGGTAATGAATTCGGTTTTGTATTGATCGGCAGGGTGAATCTGAATCTGCTTATAGCCAGAGAAACCGTCCATGAAAGAAAGAGCCTCGTGGCCGGCGCAGTCATCGATAATTTGATCGATGAAAGGCATTGTAAAGTTGTCTTTGGGGCATGTGTTATTAAGATCGCGAAAGTCGGTGCAAACGCGAATGGTGCCCTATTTTTTGTCGACAGGTACAGGGTTGGAAACCCACGAAGTGTAAGCTATAGGATAAATAAATCCGGCCGTACGCAATTTGTCAATTTCGGCTTTGATAGTCGCGGCCTTGGCTGGGTGTAATGGTCATTGTTTCTGGCGAACTGGTGTGATGTCAGGCCAGGTGTCGATGCGATGTTCGACAATAGATGGGTCTAAGCTGGGCATCTCAGTATATGACCAAGCAAAGATATCCCGAAATTCCTGGAAGAGGGCTTTGTATGCGGTGACTTCTTGAGGAGTGCATGCAGCCTCGATAANTAGCGTAATCAGGAACAAAGCGCCTAAGAAAGTTGGCTTTGCCCTGTAGACTCTGTAGCTGTCGCAAATTCCGAGGAGGTGGAATTTTTGTGATGGCTTGGACTTTGAGGGGGTCTACGGTGATACCGCTTTACGAAACGATGAAACCGAGGAGGCGCCCTGCAGTGATGCAGAACACACACTTGAGAGGGTTCAAGCGAATGTTATACTGACGGCACCGTTGAAAGATGATTCATAAATCATTGAGGTGTTGGGTACATTTCTTAGATTGAGCGGTGAGGTCGTCCAAGTATGAGAGGATGATTGCAGCTAGATCATGAAAGATGTATGTCATCGCGCGTTGGAAAGTTGCGCCGGCATTTTTGAGGCCGAAGGGCATGACACGGTACGCAAACGTACCCCACGGGGTAATGAATGCGGTTTTGTATTGATCGGCAGGGTGAATCTGAATCTGGTTATAGCCAGAGAAACCGTCCATGAAAGAAAGAGCCCCGTGGCCGGCGCAGTCATCGAGAATTTGATCGATGAAAGGCGTTGGAAAGTTGTCTTTGGGGCATGCGTTATTAAGATCGCGAAATTCGGTGCAAACGCGAATGGTGCCCTATTTTTTGTCGACAGGTACAGGGTTGGAAACCCACGAAGTGTAAGCTATAGGATAAATAAATCCGGCCATACGCAATTTGTCAATTTCGGCTTTGATAGTCACGGCCTTGGCTGGGTGTAATGGTCGTTGTTTCTGGCGAACTGGTGTGATGTCAGGCCAGGTGTCGATGCGATGTTTGACAATAGATGGGTCTAAGCCGGGCATCTCGGTATATGACCAAGCAAAGATATCCCGAAATTCCTGGAAGAGGGCTTTGTATGCGGTGACTTCTTGAGGAGTGCATGCAGACCCGATAATGATCTCTTTGACGACTCCCGGTTTAATGGAAATGTTGATTTTGATGGTGGGGGAAATGTTAGCCAAATTCCCTTCTTCAAAAGCATCGGGTGCAGGAATAGGATTGTTGAACCAATCGATCGATCCAGGTGGGATAAAATCTTTGGTTTCGACCGCGTAAATTGGGTTGAGGGTCGGAGGCATGAGGGCTGCCTGTGGAAGGAAGAGCGCACGATGATGGAGTGCGTCCCAGGGAGAGTCCGGGCGTTGTAGCTCTTCCAGGATTTCTTCGTCACACTGGAAATGATGGGAATATAATGGATCGTGGGGAGTGATCTCCGTGACAGTGTGGTTTCCCCCTGCTGTGGAAATAGAGGAGGACATAGTAGGAGAGNTTCATGGCTTTTTATAGCCAAGCATTGGGTTATTATGTGGCCTCTTTTGAATGTGAAAAGGGGCTCTTTAGGGCACCCTTAGGTCTTTGACCAGCCCCCCCACGTGGATTGAGCTAGGATTTGATGTCCAATCGACTTGGGAGTTGGTCCAATAGTGGTTGGGAGGCCGACCAGTTTCATAAATGCATCGTTTAGCAGGCGCGCGGGTGTTTTGCCCAACAACCGTGCATCGGGCGCACAAGCACGCTTTGTACGTTGTTGTTACGCGCGCGCGCGCGAAACCATGTTCTGTAAAGCGCTTTTGAATTTTTGATCATTTGTATAGTTTTTAGACCCTTTGTTGTGCTGTGGAATTAACCCTATGCCATGAATGACTCCAGTTATGTGTTGACGATGTGGAGTTCTTGTCGCCCTGTGCGGACGAAATTTCAGTGATAATAGAAGGGATGTCAGATTTTTGCATCCCGTATGGAAGAGGCAACCAAAGATAAAGTGGAAAGCATTGAAGACCATTTGATATTGAGGGATTTTGAAGATGTTTTTAGGGAGATCCTAAGATTTCCACAGAACAGAGACATTTATTTCTTTATTTATTTGGTTCCAGGAGTTTCCCCAGTGTCCAAGACACCATAAAGAATGGACACGCCATAATTGAAAGAGTTGTAGAAGCAACATGAAGATATTTTGAAGAAGGGGTATATATGTCCAAGTGTGTCACCTTGAGGAGCCCCAATTCTTTTTGTGAAGAAGAAATATGGAAACTTAAGGCTGTGTTTTGAGTTCAAACAACTGAATAAGGTAAAAATAAAGAACAAATATCCTTATTTGATCAACTGAAAGGTGAAATAATATTTTCTAAGATTGACTTGAGATCAGGTTATCATCAAGTGAGGATAAGAGAAGAAGACATCAATAAGACAACATTCAGAACAATATATGGACATTATGAGTTCACAGTAGTGCCATTTGGACTATCAAATGCCCCAACTATTTTTATGTTTGTGATGAATTGATTGTTCAGGGAATACTTGGACAAGTTTGTAATTGTGTTCCTAGATGATATACTTATCTACTCTAAGTTAGAAGAGGAACATGAACAACATTTAAGAATGGTGTTGCAAATTTTAAGAGAACATAAATTGTATGCTAAGCTAAGTGCATCTTTTATCAAAAGAAGATTCATTACTTGGGGCATATAATTTTAGCAGAAGGGATATCAGTTGATCCTAAGAAGATAGAGGCCACTAGAGGATGGCTAGTGCCAAATAATGTGACGGAGGTCAGATCATTCATGGGTCTTGTCGGTTATTACCGAAGTTTCATAAAAGGATTCTCAAAGATTGCAAGTCCAGTCACTTCTTTGCAAAAGAAGGGAGTGACAATTGAATGGACTTCCAAGTGTGAAGAGAGATTTCAACAAATGAAAGACATATTTACAAGTGTGCCAATCTTGAAGATTGCAGACCCAGATGAAGATTTTATTGTGTGAATTGATGCATGCAAGGAAGGACTCGGTGGAGTTGTCAGTCAAAAGGATAATGTGGTATGATATGAGTCCAAAAAATTAAAAGAGCATGAGAGAAATTATGCTACCCATGACCTGGNATTATGTGGCCTCTTTTGAATGTGAAAAGGGGCTCTTTAGGGCACCCTTAGGTCTTTGACCAGCCCCCCCACGCGGATTGAGCTCGGATTTGATGTCCAATCGACTTGGGAGCTGGTCCAATAGTGGTTGGGAGGCCGACCAGTTTCATAAATGCATCGTTTAGCAGGCGCGCGGGTGTTTTGCCCAACAGCCGCGCATCGGGCGCGCAAGCGCGCTTTGTACGTTGTTGTTACGCGCGCGCGCGCGAAACCATGTTCTGTAAAGCGCTTTTGAATTTTTGATCATTTGTATAGTTTTTAGACCCTTTGTTGTGCTGTGGAATTAACCCTATGCCATGAATGACTCCAGTTATGTGTTGACGATGCGGAGTTCTTGTCGCCCTGTGCGGACGAAATTTCAGTGATAACAGAAGGGATGTCAGATTTTTGCATCCCGTATGGAAGAGGCAACCAAAGATAAAGTGGAAAGCATTGAAGACCATTTGATCTTGAGGGATTTTGAAGATGTTTTTAGGGAGATCCTAAGATTTCCACAGAACAGAGACATTTATTTCTCTATTGATTTGGTTCCAGGAGTTTCCCCAGTGTCCAAGACACCATAAAGAATGGACACGCCATAATTGAAAGAGTTGTAGAAGCAACATGAAGAGCTTTTGAAGAAGGGGTATATATGTCCAAGTGTGTCACCTTAAGGAGCCCCAATTCTTTTTTTGAAGAAGAAATATGGAAACTTAAGGCTGTGTTTTGAGTTCAAACAACTGAATAAGGTAAAAATAAAGAACAAATATCCTTATTTGATCAACTGAAAGGTGAAATAATATTTTCTAAGATTGACTTGAGATCAGGTTATCATCAAGTGAGGATAAGAGAAGAAGACATCAATAAGACAACATTCAGAACAATATATGGACATTATGAGTTCACAGTAGTGCCATTTGGACTATCAAATGCCCCAACTATTTTTATGTTTGTGATGAATTGATTGTTCAGGGAATACTTGGACAAGTTTGTAATTGTGTTCCTAGATGATATACTTATCTACTCTAAGTTAGAAGAGGAACATGAACAACATTTAAGAATGGTGTTGCAAATTTTAAGAGAACATAAATTGTATGCTAAGCTAAGTGCATCTTTTATCAAAAGAAGATTCATTACTTGGGGCATATAATTTTAGCAGAAGGGATATCAGTTGATCCTAAGAAGATAGAGGCCACTAGAGGATGGCTAGTGCCAAATAATGTGACGGAGGTCAGATCATTCATGGGTCTTGTCGGTTATTACCGAAGTTTCATAAAAGGATTCTCAAAGATTGCAAGTCCAGTCACTTCTTTGCAAAAGAAGGGAGTGACAATTGAATGGACTTCCAAGTGTGAAGAGAGATTTCAACAAATGAAAGACATATTTACAAGTGTGCCAATCTTGAAGATTGCAGACCCAGATGAAGATTTTATTGTGTGAATTGATGCATGCAAGGAAGGACTCGGTGGAGTTGTCAGTCAAAAGGATAATGTGGTATGATATGAGTCCAAAAAATTAAAAGAGCATGAGAGAAATTATGCTACCCATGACCTGGAGTTAGAAAAAAATGTACTTACATTAAAAATGTGAAGGCATTAACTCATGGAGAGAAAATTTGAGCTAAGGATAAACTATTGTGATCTGAAACATTTGTTTGGACAACCAACATTAAATGCTAGACAAACTAGATGGATGGAATTTCTGAGTGAATATGACTTTGAAATTAAACATATAAAGGAAAAGGAATATCAAGTGGTTGATGCACTCAACAAGAGAGCTCATGAAGTGCATGTTGTAGTCATCAACATGTGCATGACTGGTATGAAAGATAAAATTATTACAACAACAAATTCAGATCGACATTATCTAAAAATAAAAGAGACATTACAACAGGGTATTTTTCAGCAGAAATTTAATTATTATGAGTTGAAAGAAGATGAAATTCTCATGTAGAAAGGAAAAGTATATGTGTCGAATTCTAGTGAGCTAAAAAATGCAGTGCTGAAAGAAATGCACAATGTGCCATATGCGGGGCAGCCAGGATATTAGAAGACAATTGCAGTAGTAAGACGCCAATACTTTTGGTCAGGAATGAAGAAAGAAGTGGCTAATTACATAGCCAAATGTTTAGAGTGCCAGGAAGTGAAGACCGAACATAGGCATCCAGATTGGTTATTGCAAGCATTTCCCATTCTAAAATGGAAGTGGGAAGTTGTTATTGTGTATTTTATTACTAATTTTCCTAGAACAGTGAAGAAACATGATCCCGTCATGGTGGTGGTTGATAAATTGACTAAAGCAACACATTTTATTCCAATGAAGACTACACACAAGGCAACAAATATTGCAGAAATATGTATGAAGGAAATTGCTAGGCTACATTGAATGCCTAAAGCAATAGTTTTAGATAGAGATCCAAAGTTTACTTTCAATTTTTGGAAGGGTTTGTTCGAAGGCTTTGGGACAAATTTAAATCCGATTACAGCGTATCACCCAGAGTCCGATGGGAAAACAAAGAGGACTGAAAGAATAATTGAGGACATGCTCATAATGTATATGATGGATCAACCATCAAAGTGGGAAGATTATATCCACTTAGTGGAATTTGCTTACAATAATGGATATCATGCCTCATTAAAAATGAGTCCATTTGAAGCATTGTATGGTAGGAAGTGTAACACTCTAGTAAGTTGGGATAATCCAGCAGACAAGTCATTTGTTGGGCCAGATTTATTGAAGGAAATGGAAGAGCAGATGACAACGATTAAGCAAAATTTAAAGATTTCCCAAGAAAGGTAGAAAATTTATGCGGACAAGAATGGAGTGTTTAGAGATTTCAAAGTGGTCGAACATGTGTTTTTGAAAGTGAAAGCAAAGAGGAGTTCGCTAAGATTAGGAAGTTGCTCGAAGTTGGTAACAATATATTGTGGACCTTTTGAAATCTTAGAAAAGATAAGGCCAATTGCATACATGATAGAATTTTATGCATCCATGAGACTACATAGTATATTTCATGTGTCATTATTAAATAAATATGTGCTTGACCCTAACCACATAATTCATTGGAATGTGATCCAAGTGGAGCACAAAGGGGATTTACGGGTGGAACCAATATGCATCATGGACTAGAAAGTCAAAGTGCTCAGAAACAAATCCATAGGGATGGTAAAGGTTCAATGGACCTGCTACGACCCTGAAGAATGGGAACATGAAGAAAACGTACGTGAAGAATACCCAAAAAATTTTGACAATTTTGAAGAAAACACAATGCAAGATTCCATTTTGAGCAACTAGAGTTCCGGAACCACATCTCAGAGTCCTAGCCAATCTCACTGGAGACCCTGATAAATGAATGGAACATTCCTTGGGTTAGAGATGATAAATGAATGGTACATTCCTTGGGTTAATCATGATAAAAAAATGGTGCATTCCTTGCATCAGTGGGTTGAGAGGGATGAGAGATTTTGGTTGGAACTGTTGTTGGAGTTGTGAAATTGTAAAATTATATTTTCTTAAAGTATTGTGATGTAAAATTGCATATAAATGTATATCGATGTTGTGTGCACCAGGGACGACACACAATTGTAGGGGAGGGTGAATGTAACATCTCCACTATAACCCCCAGTTTAATTAATGCTTAATGTAGACATAATGTGTAGCTATGACCAAGCAATGTAATATGTGAATTGTATTTCTATGTTTTCGTAATAAAATGTGATGCTAGCTTCTAAAGGAACATGAACAAATATGGGGGATGAATTAATCCATGAGAGGGGAGGATCTAAGAGAATATCCAACAGGGGGTTCAGGGGGGGAATTACCTATGTATATAATTCAACCCATTTTCCTAAATTTGTTATTGGTATATGAACCTTCTAATTTCTGATTGAGTGTTCCCAAATCCAATTATTCAATACATGTAAGAGGGTGGGTGTGAGTGATCACATCCCATAGTTATTGGGCACATAGGGGGATGTGTACAATCATCTTAGTAAGGTGTGTGAGTCAAACAAGCAATCCAAAGGAGAGGAAATTCGTATGGGAAACTACAACAGTTTTTACACATTCAGTTTGTGTGCATGAGCAAGAAAGAGAGCTTGGAGATGGAACAACCATGGAAGGAAAATTCTAGAGCATGTTGGAGCATTTTTGGAGCATTTTGGAGCTAATGACTGAAGATCCAGATTGTCAGACCTAAAGAGTGAACTCCTGAGTGAGTTGCACTGTAACGACAAGTGTTTGTTGTTTTCCTGGAAGCAAGTTCCCATGACTTCCCAGCTGAGAGATTATTGGTTACCTGTGCCAGAGAGACCCTGATAAATAAATGGGATGACCAAGGGAATGAGATTAGTGAAGAGGTATATTCCTTGGGTTGGGAAAGTCGAGAGGAAGAGAGTTGGTGGAAAATCGAGATAGTTGTAGGAGATTACCAATGGGTTGTGAGTTTTCTAAGCTTTGAGAGGACAATGAGAGACCACCTTCTTTTGTGGATTTCTATCCCCAGCTCAGGGGTGACTTGTTGTTGAGATTTAGAACAATAATTCTATGGTTGGGTGGAACGTCTATCCCAAGTAGTTGGTTACATAAGTGTTTATAAAAGAAAATTGTTTTATCTTGATTTTATTTGTATTATGAGTTTATTTGTTGTGCATTAACTCTATAATTGAGAATGATCTAAATGTTGTTGAAATCAATTGTTAGTTGCATTTCATGTTTATTTTTATCATGGTGTAGATGCATCTAATTTACGGTAATAGACAACAGTTAAATCTAGTCGTAATGGTAGATGATAAGCTATAGGAAATTTAATTAAGATAACAAAAATTTTAATCGTATGAGTAGTCTGCACCGTAATGTTCCTCAACTGGGTTGGGGGATTCTACATATGTCATTTCCACCATTTATAGCATTTAGTGTCTAAATATAAGACACCCACATGAAGTTTCATTAAGTCATCAATGATTCCATGCAGGGAAAATTAATGTTCCATCTGAGTGACCTAGTCGATGGGGTTAGAGCCATCAAATTTGTTGAGATCCACTTTAGGGATTCAATACCTCGTCTGAGTCATAGGATCATGAACAAGTTGTTGAGAGTTAGGCCCCATTTTATTGGATGATTCAACTCCCTTTGGTTGGGACGACTGGTCCTTGAATTGATTACATTGTCATGAGTTGGGACATTTGTTATAGGACATAGTCTAGTTTGTTGAGCTTGGCATTGGGAGCAAAGTTTTGCTCATAAGAGGAGTGGGTACGTAGTTGGTGTTGCAACTCGTCACACAAATTTTCCAAGGTGGGGACTTGGTTGGTGATATCATGATTTTTGGTATTCATAAGGATAGTGGTCCACAAGAACAAGGTTACTGGAGAGTGATACCATGGTGATCAATGCTACTTTTTGGGTCTATTGAGATAGCTTTTGGGTAATGGGGCAAATGGTTTCACCAAAAAGGCTTACTGAAATCTATTGAGATGGGTCCCAAATAAGGGTGTGGTGAGGACCCAATTTTTTTATTCTTTTAACTCCTATGGAGTTATACTCCCACCTGAATAATATTTCACTAATATAATGCTTAAATTCTCAATATTGTAGTTTATGTAGGAATTTCGTTGATTGGTAGGAGGAAGTAGGGTTTCTAGTGATTGAATGCATAAATTTTCAAGACAACCCCTTTTGTATGAGTTTCCAGGATTGGCAGTAAGGATTAGAGTTTCAAGGGTCCCGACGACAATGAAATGTTAGGTGTTATAGCTCTCTAATATATATGTGGGGTCCAACAATAGTGCTCAACCCAATTTATCGAGACTATAACTAAGGAGGCTTGACCTTACCCTTCATTGTACTACTAAGTTACGTAGGTACTAGAGAGTAATCTTCTTGAGTGTTGTTCTTGGTGCCACTATATCAGTCAAACAATTGATCAACTTATATAAATCTAGTTTTAGGAAACCTAGGGGACTTTCGATATACTTGAGGGTATCTGGAACTAAAACTCTGTATACAAGTGTTGTCTGATGCAGAAATACTCAAAGGGGTACCAACATGGGTTACAAGGGTGTCCAACCAGGTGAAATCTCTTGTATTTATTGCGTGTATGTGTCCCCTATCACAATTTTACTCGTTGAACAATAGATAATTGTGTTATTTATAGATGTCAGAACATGTCTCTAGCTTGGAAAAAATAATGCTCTAAAATACGTGCTCATGAAAGTGCTTTGATACCACTTGTGATGTTATTTATTAGCAAATTAAAATATATAGAGCATAAATAACAAATTTTACCTGGATTTAATGTAGAAAAGACAAATCACAACCACAATAGCCAAATAAAGAACCAAAATATCACCAGAATGTTATACCCGAATTATTGA
The DNA here is from genome assembly GCA_000966675.3 of Picea glauca. Lineage (NCBI taxonomy): Eukaryota > Viridiplantae > Streptophyta > Pinopsida > Pinales > Pinaceae > Picea > Picea glauca. The sequence continues at coordinate 146,208 of JZKD02S1051189.1, read as the reverse complement.
AAGAAATGTTCACTTGCCTCTTTGAGAAAACTCTAATTGAGAAGAGCTACGATTACAATTAACTTCACTAGACATATTATTACACTACTTCTACTTCTTTATATAGTGTTATTTACCTCCTAGAAACATTCTAAAGAATGAACTTTCTAGTAGGGATAACCTTCTAGTAAACCTTCTTACATTTATTGCTTTCACACTACTACACGGGCCTTATTTACTAGAGATTGCCTCCATGCATAGAAATACACATCAACCTATCTATCTACTTATGGGGTTGAGGAGATTAGGACCCTAACATCAATAAAATGTTCAGTTTGTCCACATATTAGTTCTTACTCGTTAATAATAATGACACTTGATCCATGACGTAGCACCTGAATGGTACAAATATTTATTTAAAAAGAATGGAGGGTCATTTACTGATGATCATTTGTGAGAAATGTCCATGTGATCTATTTCATTTTTTCATTAATATATTTCCTCAAGTGGTTGTGTTGATTGGGGATGTGGATTGTTTCCCTATTTGAGGGTGGATTATTAATGTTTCTTCTTTCTCAACTTTAAGACTTGCAAGTTGGAAAAAATTGAGAATGCATTTAAGAATATAAATGGAGGCATCGGCCACATTATATTAGTCTTCAGCCAGTTTTGTTTCTCTTCCAACAATGAAAGAAATAAGTAGATTAATATTTTATTAGAGATTTAGTTTGTATAAAAAAATACCAATAAATCATGAGTACTTAAATTTGTTTGCACATGTTTATATATATTAGGCTCGTTTTGATGAGGCTCCAATGGTAGGTTCCCCCCTTGAGTGGCGTCTCGACCCTTTCCAAGTCACAAGTTCTTGCTAGTATTGGCTTGTGGGTTGTCGGTGCTAGCTACACACCATTTTTTCGTTAAAAAAACTTACTCCAATGTACTAATGTCACATTGATTCGATTTCTTTGGTTGTTATAATTGTGATATGTAAAGTCAAAGTTTTTATTGATCCGAAACTTCAATCAAATTTTTTATAATCTAGATCGATTCAAAATTGGACAAAACCCCTCAAAACATATTTTCATTATGTATAAAACTTAAGTTATAATAAAACTCTGATTATACCTTAAACTTTTATCAAATTAAATCATACCTCAAATTTTTATCAAATTTATAATCAAAAGAAATATACTTTTACCATAAGATGAACTTAGTACATAAATAATTACTCAAGGCACCTCTCTTCTCCAATATCTATTTAAATCTCTCCCCATTTTGATTTTTTTTTTCTTTTTTCTTTGATTTTTTATTTTTATATGACGTTTTCTTTACTCTTCCCATGATCTTTGTCTCAAAAAAAAATTCTCATTCCCCATATACTAGAAAATGGCCCAATAGGTGTAAAGGTACATTGGTGGAATGGGTAGCGTAACAAAAAAATGCCCAAAATATTTCTTGGAAATCAAAATGCCAAAAATATACAAGATAAATTATTTTAATTTATATTTTGACAAAAGATTGAATATAAGTGGATTCAAGGGTAGTTGTTAGTACTTCGTTGGTTGAAATGCATAACGTGGTTTGGGTTAGCTTTTATGAACAAGTGCCACTATCGTGGCGATGTCTCTGTCGAGAAGTTTTTTGCAGAAAAGGTTTTTGCAAAGTTTTTGCATATTGCATATTGAAGATCAATGAAATATGTCAAACTTAAATAGCATCATTTAAATAGTTTGATGCTGACAGTGCCATTACATACCCAATTTCTCATACTGCTTTCACTGCAGAGCTACTGATAAAACCACTTCATAGCCAAGTTCTGGTACTACTTTCATTGCAAAGCTGCAGATAATTTTTTAGCATTTCTCAAATCTAAATAGTTTGGCGTTGTTGTCCGATTCATTTTCTTTAAATAAGATAAAATCTATGAGTGAATTATAGTGTCTAACAATACTAGTTAGTTTAAGGTTTTGACTTATAGTGTCTAAGTAATATGGTGAATCATATTCTAGATTGGGTAATGGGTAAGTAAGATGGTGAATCATATTCTAGATTGGGTAATGGGTAATGAAATTAGTAGGTAGGCAACAACATTATTAGCTTTGAACCCGCAACTAGGTGAGATGGGATTGTTTCCTGATGTTTGAGCTTACCCTTGCTTCCAAATCGATGCTTAACACCAGTGAAAAGTGTGGCCACACAAGGGGAATTACAGTTAGAATGCAGTGACATGAAAATTATATTTTTAGAATTTGAAACCAGGATATCGTATGCTCTACATAGTTAGAGGCATTATTACCATCGTGATCTTACACGATATTATTGACAATAAAGTGTATCATTTCCCCATGCAATCCCTTAACCACACCACCGGTCTCCACAATAATCGTCGTTGCAATGGTCTCAAAACTGTGAAGATAAATACAAGTTGCCCCACAACGATAGAATACATGTTGAACTTCTCAGATGGTAAATTTCCATCAAAATCAACGAGAGAAGCAAAGGAGAACGTTGAAATTAAATACATTGATGAAATTAATATAAATAGATTAGCACAAAATTTGACCGTGGAAAATTAAATTTGGCCATGCCTTTTTTACATTAAGACAGTCATGTCCATCTGGAAGTGAGTTTTCAAAGGTTCACGGAAATCCACATGAAACAGATACAACCATATTCCTTTGCAACAAAAACCGTTCATTTTCTTGCGTGGGATAGAAATAGCTTTTTCGTTGAGTGTTTGTGAGTTCTAGTAACCGCTCAATGTTTGGCCATTGTCTACTAGCCTAACTAACACAAGTAAACCTGGAAGAAACTAACTAAGGGAAGCAATAAATAAGGGGGGTTGAGTGTGATTTACTAGTATCATGATGCATACAAAATGCAAGATAGTTAGATGTGATAGCGTGATAGGGAGAGAGGAAGTCGAGTATGTAGCAGTAAGGAGTGGTGGCATATACACTTACTTGGCTCTACTAGCAGAAAATGGATTAATCTCTTTTAAAGAAAGGGATCCTTTGTTATAGAAAAGGAAGTGATACTAAACCTATTACTGTCGCTATTAGATATAGGGTAGCAACTAGCGTGGGCAAGGACAAAGGTTTTCAATTCATGTCATTTAAAGTATGCTACAATAATGAAGGAAGAAACATGTGCGCTTATTTCCTTGACACACTAACTCATTTATATATAACATTGTTTCTATTTCATTCACCCTCACTGGAGCATATGAATATTGGATTTTAGGGCAGTTTCCCTATCTCTCTTTGGCTCGCTTATGCTCACCCCTCTAGCTCCTACCCTCATCGTTCGAGTTTAGTAGGTATTGTAAGTCTCTATCTGTATTAAACTGAGTATATTAAATCAAGCGTAGTAGATACATTTTACCAAGTTGAGTCAATTTATTCAGTTTATTATCCAGTTGATCCTAAAGTTGCAGCCCTCCTCAAAGAGTATGAAGACTTGTTCCTGTAGAACTTCACTGAGCTGAAAGGTGTAAAAGGTGGCCTAGGAGAGATGAAGATTGGTCATTGAGTGAGTGGGGACAAGAAAAATATACATCTCTTATTCTTGTTGGTAGTTGTTTGTGATCATATGGCAGGTAGGCATGATCATACGGTAGGCTCCACTGTGGGATTTCGATGAACTGCTTGAGGTGAACTTTGGACTTTATGCAAAGTGTGGAATTGAGGTTCACGTCCCTAGGTCTTGGTGGGAAGGTGGGAGTAGGCCCATGGTTGAATGGCCAACAAGATGAACAATTTGTTATCCTACTGCATTCTGCCTTGTTTTATTAATTTCCACTCGATTCAGCTACCCTTTCTTAGTCCTACCGCTGGCTTTGAGCTTGGTTGGTGATGAAGGCTTTTGGTGAAAGTTGAAGCTAAATGGTAAAGGATTATTTTTGGAAGAGACCCACCAAATAATAGTTATATTTTTGTGTTTCAAACTAAATCCCACTCGTGCATTGTGACACGGGCCGCAGAGTTGCCCCCTATCTATCGAGATGCTTCTAGCTACCATCCACCTACAAGGCGAAGCTTTTCTCTACTCACATTCATGGGCTTCACTTTCAACAGCAAGCAACATAACAACACAATATTTAAATCTAATCTCTATCAAAGTTTATATAAGTTTGGTTCCATTTGATCTAGTCAAAGAATCCATTCCAAGTCCCGCCCAATATGCATATTCCAGTTCCAGGTGAATATCCAAATATAGTAGTTTCTCAGGTTCCAGCATCAAAGGAAGAAGCAAAGGCTACTTAAGAATACACTTTTACTTTATAACTATGCTTTGAATATTATATAAATACGCATAAGTTGGTTAGCTCGTGAGTAATAGCATACAATGTGAATAAAAGAGTGTAAATTATTATGTGATTACCTATTTTGTTATACTTGGTGTAATAAGAGCAATGTGAAAATACAAACCAATAGTGCTTCTACATTGTGTGATATAGTATTACTCTTTATAGATAGGATAAGTTGATAAGAACAGATTATGTAGAAGCACCTACTTGGGAAGATGGTTGTTGTCTATCCGTGGGAGACCTATCTCGGAAGATATTTTCTATCAATCAATCACTATCAATCATCATCGGCCTCACCGGCTCACTATAGTGGGATTCACTATGACTCAATTGCCTCCAAACATGTTCTCTTTACCAACCTTGCATAGGAAGGTAGGCTCACTAACCTTTAACTTAGATATTGGATGGAACGAGTGTTCAACAAAGCATTTGTGCACGGGCTGGGCTTATATTTCTGAAATCCTTAGTAGATATTATAGGGATACTTTATATTTATTTATTCAGACATAAATCACTCGTGCACAAACCCTCTATTGCGACCCTAGATGATATTATCTTTATTTGCTCCTTAGATTGTCCATGAAGGGAAACAAGAATCGAACACCTTACCTCCAAAAATATGTGATTGTCCAGCCTCATGTGCCCATTTCCATAGATTATCCTTGAAAAATAATCTCCAAGTATTTTGAATTCTATATGTTATTCATTTGACCAATTAGTCATAAGACTATAAACACTTCTCTCCCATTTCCACTGCTTAGATCATGCTTTTCTATCGCGCATGCTAAATAAGATAAAAATGAAAGTCGAGGAATGGAATGAATATACAACTAAAGATAAGTTGGAGTTTGAATCATACATGTCTGGTCTTGTCCCGATTTACTCTCCATAAGACCTATTAACCTCTATCTGGAATACCCTTCATCCATCCATCCTTACCTCTGAGCAGGAGAATTTGATCATTTTCCTCTGATCAGGTAGTCTGATCGGTCTTATACCAAGATCTAACCTGCAGAATGGGCGAAATCCTGAGAACAATGAACTCTCGGCAACAAACTACTCGTACATGGATTGGCCTCCTCCCCCTACTCGTATGGGGAGCTCTTATCCAGTCTTATATATCTATGGTAAAGGGCACAGTGAGAGGGAGAGGCACAAACATCATCCAACCCCCAAAATTCTTGCTACAACCCCGCATGATTCAAAGGACGGAGAGAATGCCCGATCAAAAAATAGTGGTAAAACCAAGCAATCTCTGTATTGTGGTTGTTATGAATCAATAAATTTTGCATCCATAAATTTTTCCGGCAAGTGTCAGCAAAAGGGTCGTTAGGTTGGCACTTGCGATTGGTTAAAAGCTCGATGCTCCACCAATAAATTCCCATGCGAAATTCGAAGGCTGTGACTGGTTAAAATCTTGATACTCCATCAATAAACACCCACATCGGAGGCTAGCACCTGCGACCGGTTAAAATCTTGATGCTCCTCCAATAAATTCTCTCGGGACAAACAATGACACAACAATAATTGTGTTGCTCCATACTCCGCCAACTTCGAACATGCAAGCATACATGTGCTCCATACTCTTCCAACTTTGAACATTCATGCATACATGAGGCAAAAATGCATGAAAAGGCATTTGGTTTTGATCCATGTGTCATAGCCTACACCTACTAGCACCAACGATGAGACTACCCTAACCTACAAGCGTTAGCTAGGAGCCTGACATTATTTTCTGTCTTTTCTAACTGTAATTCTCGATGTGTGGCATTGTGTTTGTTTTGTATTTTTTCATCATATTCAGAAGAGAAGTTGCATTCGACTTTCTTTGTTTCAATTACTAAGAGGCTAACAAAATGGCTGATAAAATGGCTAACACCAACGTATCTGTAGGTTTAAGACAAGTCTACATAAGTCTACATAACCATCATCCACGCACATGTCCATACAAGGTGGTATACAAAAGGAGGTAATTTTTTTGCCATTTTAAAACTATTTTTTATGAATGTTCATATATGGCATTCTAGGAAGATCTACTAGAGCTTACAGTCATAGTCAGGTATAAGTATGCATTCAAAGTAGCAGGTTTTTATTTACATAGCTTAAGATCTAGCAAACTTCAAATTATATATAATACAACGAAGTTATCCCCAAGATTTTCATTTATTGCTTGAGTCCATGGGGGAATAGGTCTTGTCACTTGCTACATGAGTCCGTGGAGTCGAGCATTCACATATGCATGAGTCCCCTCTGGGTCTACTCGGTTTGGATTATGGGATGGGATCATGGGAGATTTTATTAGGTGAAACCCTTTAACGAGAAGGTTTTATTGAACTGGAAGCCAAGCCAAGTATCAGTTTTTCATCTGTGGTTCTTGTGGTGTAGTTTTGTATCTGCTCCGTCAAGCTGAAGTTGAACTATACCATGAGTGTACTAAGGCAATGTCAGAAGGAACTCCAATGAAAATTTTATAATATGTTAAAGAATAGATGAGGTTTATGATTTTAGTATAGTAGTAATCTCTCTACTCTTGAATTCATGGTTTGACATCAACTTTGGCTTCCTATACCCTGCCGACTTTACGGAACTTGAGGTATAAATAAATATCTAACTTCTTAATATAAGTTATGTTTCAAGGAATAAAATGTAACATTCTAGGACTATTGGAGTTGATTCTACATCTATTGTCATGAGTAGTATATGTTTTTGTGATCACAATGAAGGGAAAATATTGTATTTATAATATTGAATAGTTGATAAACATAATAGTTTATAAAAACAACTATGAAGCTTCAATTTCATTACCTTCGGTCGCTTACACTTGCACGTTGCTTGATTTCTTCTCTTGCACGCAACTCTCCTACATATCCTTACCCATATACCCACCCATTCTCCATGTCATGTTGTTGGATCCACTACCATCGTGCAAAGTTAATATTAATCTATGTTCCTTCATCTTTTATTGAAAGGTAATATTGGGTTGCTAGTTATCATGTTACTTATTTCAAGTTTTGAAATCTGGAAAATCAAAGACAACAACCACTAATGCATTTCAAATTTCTTGCATTTGTTTCTACATTTTCTTTTTATATAAAAATAAATCATCTAGCATTAAAGAGAGAGGTGTACATAGAATTTTAATTTGTAGCAGGCTAGTTGTATGACATCATCATCATGGTTGCTTTACTTCTTGTTCACTATCAAGTGGTGAACATTAGCTAAACAATAAACTTATTTTCGGTAAATACTAAATAAGTATGCCTAACATGTTCATCTAACTCTTATGATGTATACAGGGTATCAAGGCATTACATGATGCAATTGTTGCTTGTATTGCTTCCCGTGATGGTTTTCCATGGGTAATTGGTCACCTCACACTGACTGGGGACTACATCTGAGTGCCCTACGCTCCAACCTTTAGAATAGACAATTCAGTAATGACCAAGAGTAGTTCCTTAACATTATAACTATGGTGAAAGTCATCCTACTTCGACTCTTGATGTCAAATTACCTTGACAAATCTAAAGAGACTGCTCTAGAAGATTAAGTACATAAACGTTATCTGAAACAAATTGAGTACAAATTGAATTGAATTAACGTGTGTGGGATGTGGAACCGCGTCCATACCTTTTTTTGTATAGATATGTATCTTCATTGCTTGTGGTGGATTTACTACTCTTGAGTAAGGAACTACTAGTGTTGGGTGAGGAAATGCTTAACCAATCTTGAATCAATTGGTTATTTGTACTTTCTCCTGTGCATCGAGGTATAGGGTGGTATGGGTCCTTAACAGAAGGAAAATAGAAAAGTCTTTCCATTTGTTCCAGTGTGGCTTTATGGCTTTGTTCCTTCAATATTGTTGGTATTGAGTATTCGAGTATTGAGTATTGTTGGTATTGAGTATTCTGGAGGCGCTAGGTGGTGGGTGGAAACGGTGGCCACATTTGTCAGACTCTTTAAAGACTCTTTAAATCCCTGAGATTGAAATTGTATTGAAATTATGGTACTTCTGACTAGAATATAAGTGTTAATGTGACAAGCATTAATGTTAATGCAGTGGGACAAGCATTAATGTTAATGCAGCGCTAGTAACAAAGCAAAAGGATACCAAACTTATAACTTAGGAACTTAGGGACTTAGGGTAATGTAACAATGCTAAGAATGAAAAAAATGCATATCCTAAATCATGAAAAAAAATTGCATATCCCATATCATAACAAGTTAAAGTTAGGAAAGTTAGGATAGGGAAGAAAAAACATACATTGGGGTGAAAAAAATGCATATCCTAAATCATGAAAAATTGCATATCCTAAATCATAACAAAAAGTTAAAGTTAGGATAGGGAAGAAAAAACATACATTGGGAGGAGCAAAGCATGTAATAAGAGTTCAAAATGTTATAACAAATAGATAACCAATAGAATCGTAAACAAATATTTTTTCGTAAAATATTTAATAAGAGAAAATACAAACTATCCTAAAAAGTTAGAAAAAATTAGAAATATAGTCTATCTATTAAAAAGTCAAACATGAAGTAATAGTCATTCAACGTCGAATCGAATGCTAGAGTCCCTGCTTGCCTTCGGTAGGGACTAATAACACCAAAATATTGTGTATCCTAAAAAAGGCATAGACTTTGATGTTGCATTCATAGCCCAACAAAACAAGGGCCATTTCGCCAAAAGGTATAAAAAAACTTGAAAAATAGAAACGAGCAAGGAAAAATGGTGTTTTCTTGCTCTAAGTTTGTGTTAGAACAACATGAACAACTCGATTTCACATATGACTTTCTCAAATATTAGTCTTACATACATAATTTCCATTGTATACTTTGATGTGAGTATGCATTTTCTCATATGATATAGGTAAATAGTTTTGAGAATGCCATTGGGACTCTTACAAAAGAAAAGTCTCCCTCTCACCACCTGTATTTTATGCCTCATAGTATAGCTTTGGATGAATTATGGGCTTAGAACTTTTTTTTCAAGAAAGTGTCTTGCAACCTCGAACATATATAAAAAAGAAAGGTAGATGAACTCCTTATTAATAGTCCTAATATAATTTATGCCCTTCTCCCTATAATGTACATCTCTAAGTTCTTTGCATATGAAGACATGTGATCTAAGATTCATACGCAATCTTGATCAGGGTTCGGGTAATGAATTAGTGAGAACATGTAATAGAGTAAGAAATGATAAAATGTGTGTGCGGAAAACATATGTTATTAAAAATGTTTATTGTCTTAAATGTAACATGTTGATAAAGGAGGTAGTAACAATGGTCATAGCTAGATGGAGCCTCATACATTCCTTGTAAATGGTTACGAGTCATGACAATCAATGCAATCCCAATTGCCCATTTTAAATGGACCCCTTAAAATAACATGTACATATTGGTGAACAAACAAAACTGACACATCATGAAAATGGATAAATTAACAATAGACAAATATTTTTTTTCCTACTCAAAAACAAGAAATATCATTACAAATCACAACCCACACACCACCATACCAACACAAGGCCAATTCCATACGACCCCAAAGTTAGCCCCCGAACCAATTATTTAGCTAGGTGTGTTGAGGCTCTTTAAGTACATTTGGAGACTCTGGATGAGAAGCACTATACAACCTTAGAGCACATGCACGTTTCTCAATAAAAACATAACATATTAACATTAATGTGTACATGTTTTAAATATTATGGAGACATCAAACATGATTCTATAAATCAAGTAGAAATTGTTTCTATAAAATATTATATTTTTTTTTTTGTTCTGCTCAAGAGAAAGGAAACACAACATATTAATGTGCATGTTTTAATTCGTATGGAAACATCGAAGATGGTTCTATAAATCAAGTAGAAACTATTTCTATAAAATAATCTATATTTGCTTTCCTTTTTTTTAATTAAAAGTGTTTTGCATAATATATTTTAAATTTCTATTATCTTAATGCTTTCATGGTGAAATATATTATTGTTAGTGTTTTACAGATTTACATAACATATATTTTAAATCATTACATTCATATGTAAATTGCATGTTTGAAACAATTTTTTCATCTCATTTATATAGCTAAAATAAGGGAATCATAAAAAATAAAAAAAAGTCACCCATAATTTCCACCACCCTTTAGGCATAAAAACGAAAAATTAATTCTCGAATACTATATCAAAAAAAAATCCAGAAAAAAAAAATGGAGATACGTGGCTTTAAAAAAATGGAGAAAAAAATCTGATATAAAACCTAATCAAAAAAAGCCTCCAATGCTCTTAATTGTGATCCCTCAAGTCGCATCGCCTCCAGCCCTCCTTCTCACGGTTCAAGTCGACTTCGGCCTCTCACGGATCAAGTCGCATCGCCTCCATCCCTCCTTCTCATGGTTCAAGTCGACTTCAGCCTCTCACGGATCAAGTCGCATTGCCTCAAGTCGCATCGCCTCTCACGGACCTAAGGAGGAACATATTAGGTCCGTGAGAGGCGATGTGACTTGAGGCGATGCGACTTGATATGTGAGAGGCCGAAGTCGACTTGAGCCGTGAGAAGGAGGGTTGGAGGCGATGCTTCAGGAGGAACATATTAGGTCCGTGAGAGGCGATGCGACTTGAGGCGATGCGACTTGATCCGTGAGAGGCCGAAGTCGACTTGAACCGTGAGAAGGAGGGTTGGAGGCGATGCAACTTGATCCATGAGAGGCCGAAGTCGACTTGAACCGTGAGAAGGAGGGTTGGAGGCGATGCGACTTGAGGGATCGCAATTAAGGGCGTTGGAGGATTTTTTTTATTAGGTTTTATATCAGATTTTTTTCTCCATTTTTTTTAGAGCCATGTATCTCCATTTTTTTTTCTGGATTTTTTTCTGATATAGTATTCGGGAATTAATTTTTCATTTTTATGCCTAAAGGGTGGTGGAAATTGGGGGTGACTTTTAAACACACTATTTCCATGTAATATAAAATAAATTTAATAATGTTGGCGTTCTTCAATTTCTTCTCTTTAACTGAGTTTAGTTTTCCACATAAAACATCAATTTTATTTTTTTCACCTAAGTGTTCCACAGGAGCTATTAATTTGATTCCAACGACTTTCCAAAATACTATTTATTGAGTCTTGAATGTTTGGTAACTTAGAGAGAGCCCAAAATGTTAACAAGCATCTCTTCTCTTTAACTTAATTTAGTTTTCCACATAAAACATCAATTTAATTTTTTCAACTAAGTGTTCCACCAGAGCTACTAATTTGATTCCAACAACTTTCCCAAATACTATTTATTGAGTCTTGAGTGTTTGGTAACTTTGAGAGAGCCCAACATGTTTAACAAGCATCTGG
>JZKD02S1051189.1:102352-134580 GCA_000966675.3 Picea glauca | reverse complement strand
ATCATCTATTCTCACAACAACTCTATTATGCCAAATTCTCTCCCCCTATCTCTCATTCTATCCCATTTTCTCTCATGGTTCTTGGTGCCATTTGGAATTCTTTTCTTGGTTAATAAAATAGAAGCTTTGGAGGATATCTTGTGTCTCTTGGAGCATTCTTGGAGCCATTGTATGGTTTTTTTTGTGAGGTAATATTTCTGCAATTTATTTTTTTGTATTTATTTACTTGCATTTTTACTTGGAGACCCAAGCAAAGTATTTTGCTTGGAATAGGTTAGTAGTAGTATTGCTATTAATCTTTGTGGGTTATTTCTATTAGGTTTGGAAAGTATTTTGCAAGCCATTAGAATATACTCACCTTATTGTTGTATCTTGTAGAAATGATTTACATTTCTGCAGGTTACCAAAGGCTTGGAGGAGTGGATTTCAGATCTGGAAATTCATTTGTTCTGCCATATAAAGCTTCTATTATTTTCTGTTTTTATTTCCAGCCATCTACCTTTCAATTTCTAGCACTATTCTCATCTAAAAATGCAAATCTAATCTCTCTTTTCCATTTCATATTTTTATAAAATAATTTATGTTTATTATGCTAATATAAAACAACTTGTTTCAAGTCATTTTAGTAATTTCCAACAAGAAAAACTTGTTTGTTTTACAGGTTTAAGGAGAAGTTTTGCACCTTTTTGGCCCTAAAAGACTCAAGGAATCATCCAAGAGTTGTGGTGCCAAACCCTATTCTCTATTCTCACTTTCTAAGCATTGTAAGCAGCCCAAAAGAGTCTCTTGGGCTTGCATTCACTATCTCATTTTCCAAATCTGTAAAGTGTAAATAAGTTTTTTTGTTTTGCCCACACCTTGCATAGTGCTTGGCTTTGCCATCCATGCAATATTTTGAAGACTAGCTTAAAATTTAATTTTTTGTTTTGCTTTTATTTTACCCACCTTGGCACAAAACCGGTAGGCTTGTCCTCCATCTTGTGCCATAGTTGTGAGGTTGTTATTTAAATTTCATTTAAATTTCAAGTTATTTAATTTCGTCCACACCTTGCATAGTGTTTGGCTTTGCCATCCATGCAATATCGTGAAGGTTATAAAATTTCTCTCATCTTGTGAAGTAATCAAATTGGTGCCTCGCCTTTTTTCCCGTATTCCCTCCCCTTGCCACTTTGTGGATCATGGGTAACTAAGAAAGGGAAAAGGATTGAGTGGCTAGATTAATTAGGCACCCAATTTTTTATTGTTTCTACCATAAAAAAAAGGTGACCTGGGAGGCTAGAAGGGGTTGAAGTCAGGGACAGTTTCACGACACTACGTGTCCTCCTTGTTGAGCGCCCAAGCATTCTAGTTTTGACCTATGGAGCTAGGAAGAACCTTGTTTGTTCTTCTTATTGAGCACCCAACACTTCCTTTTGGTTGAAGGGATAAGAATTAGGGGTAGTCACGTAGCTTAAGATTACTACAACTCTCACATTAATCCCCCTAATCTCAAGAGAGACTTAAAAACTTACTAAAATCAACCAACATACTCTTCACAACATTAACTTTCCAAGTTTGCAATTTACTTTTCAAGCAAGCTTTTTTTTAAGCAATTTACTTTTCAACAATTTCCTTTCATGTGAGTACTTGTTTCAAAGCATTCTTTATTTTATGTATTCTTTATTTGTTTGAACATAATTGATCTAAATGTAAAGTTATTTCTCATACTTATTTTATAACATTATTTCATTTCTTGTATAGCTATATTTCTTGTTCTATATTTCAATTGATCAATCTTGGTTAATCTTTAGGCACTCGTCTAATTGTTGATTAATACAACAAAGTTTTTCCTGCCATTAAAGGAATTGCATAATCGCATTTGTTGCTTGTCATTGGGTTGGGTTTCCCTAATAAAATAACTCAATTAACTCCTAGAACATTAACAATAATAATTCACATAGTTTAATAGGGTCTACCCCCCTTGGCTTCCCTAGGAGTAAGCCTAGATGAAAGGAATCCATATTGAGGTGATAGTGGGTCTGAATTAAGTTGTGGGCATCCAAGGACACACCAAGTGGGTTGGAGACTTCTCCACAATTGAAGGTGTGTATCAGGATGACAACATATAACATCCCCCACACATGGATTATAGTGAGCCTCAATAATTTTTGAGGTTTCTTAGAAGGCACAATGATCCAGGTGGATATTGGTAGCCACCCACCTATTCCAACTGTCTCCTCTTGACAATTTTTAGTTCAACATATTCTTTTGTAATTAATTTTAATTGTGGGTTCTACACTTCCGGGGTTGTCTTAATCCCTACACAACTTCTAGGTGGATATTGGTGGCAGCCCACCTAATCCAACTGGCTTATTTTGGATGTTTTCATGTCAGTACATATTTTTGTACTTCCAAGGATGTTTTGGGGCCCTAAACAGTGTTTTTTTTGGCTTGCCACAGTCAAATTGTAGATAGATTCATATTTTAATGATATAATGTGTAGATCTCGAAACTACCTTTCCAATGGGCTATCACACACCTAAAATGAAGGTCGTATGCAAAATTTACGACCTCGAGAAGTTGAGGTACCAACTTACCCATCGAGGCCCACATAACTTTTGGCGTTTTATCTCCTAGGGTTAGGTTTTTGGATGTATAGGGTTTTGGAATTCATGAGTAATGTTAAAAAGGCCTATGGAGCCTCATTGTAATCATTCTTTTCAGATGGATGCATGTAGCAGCCACATCTCTTCTCAGAGATAACTACAACCATTTGAGCAAATTGTTTTTAGTTTTGTAGTTTTACAGTTTCAACCTATTTTATTTATTCAATAGAAGTTATTATTCACTGGATATTTGATGTTGTTCGCAGTATCTCTATGTTATTGTATTTAGTCTGTTATTCTTTTCGTTCTACTTATAAATCTGAATCAGTGGTATCAGAGTGGTATGCTCTTCATTTATTTTTCTTCATGCATGTCCCCGACAAGATCTGGGTACAAGAAGTTGGGACTCGAACCAGGCAAGCCTTTGCAAAATCAGCCACGCCGAGCCCGACAAAAACCCATGGGGGATGAGAAGAAAGATGATGGATCAGGAGATCCTTTTAAAATGTTGCACGAGGAAGCCCTTGCGCGACAAAGGAACAAAATGATGGACAAGTTTTCACAGATCCTTCGACGACTTCCCACAGGAGACACATCTTCATCAAGCAGCCATGCAACCCCCTTCAAGGTACAAGTAAATTTTGATATTCCGTTATTTGAAGGACTGATGGATGTGGATGTTGTAGATAAATGGTTGAATCTGCTCGAAGGGTATTTTTTGGTCCACAATTTTTCTGATACGGAAAAGATTACTTTTGCACTTCTCAAGGTCATCCCCCATGTTAAGGACTGGTGGGATACTTACTATGAGAAAAGGGCCATAGAGGAATATGAAATATTTTTGGTCTCCCCCACATGAGATTCCTTGGGATTCCATTAAACAATAATACTACCATGTTGGAAGCTATGAGGACCAATACACAAGATTGACCACACAACATCAGGAAAGGGACCAGACAATACCAGATTTCACCAATATTTTCCATACCCTGCGCACAAAATTGGGTATCAAAGACTCTAAATGACATCTGGTGCTCAAATATCGTGACTATCTACATATATACATTCAAACAGAAATGGAGTTTTTGGACATTGCATCATTAGGTGCGGCTTATAGATATGTTGTCAATATCGAGCATAAATTTAAGTAGAAGAGGCGAGAGTTTGGATCTGCAAACTCCTCACAGTCGAAGCAGGGAAAAGGCGCCCCCAACCCACAAAACAAGGGACAAAGAAAATATGGCCACTCTTAGGACAACTAGTCCAAGCAACAACCCAAGAAGGGTAATGAGAAGTTAAAGAAGGACACGAGAAAATGGTGTGAATACCATAAAATCCCTTGGAACAACATCGAAGAATGTCACTCCAAGAAGTCACTGGTGGCGGAGATGAAATCTTCCGATTCAATGGAAAATTCTGACTCCAAATCAAATCCAAAAAGTGGGAAGCAGATCATTGATGTCGAACCCAGTGCCACTATTTCTACCACCAAAGTCCAACCAAGAAAACTAGAAGAACCAGAGGAAGGGGAACGCCTCTTTCATGCACAGATTTGGGTAAAGGGGACTCCCCTGCATTTCATTGTCGATAGCGACAGTCAGAAGAACCCGATTTCAGCAAAGGTCATCAAGTGACTGGACCTACTGATAACACCGCACCCACATCCCTACACCATTGGTTGGCCTCACCAAGGATGAGATCTCCACATCAACCAACAACGTTGTCTTCCCTACAACATCAAGCCCTTCAAAGACAAGGTATTGTGTGATATGGCTCCCCTTGAAGTTGGTGATATTATTTTAGTCCAACCATATTTGTGGAAGTGGCATGTTGTGTATGAGTCTAGACATCGCTGTGTTATTATTACTTTGGGTAGAAAATTGTACAGGATACCAGAGGTAGTGTTGCCTACCGCTATTTCTTTAATATCTACGAAGCAATGAAGTAAGGTCATTTCACAAGATGGGAATTTCATCTTATTTCTGATATGTGCTCACAGTAAGCATAAGGTCGTTGCCACATTCATGACCTCTACACAGAGCCTCTCTTTGCAACAAAATCAAGTGGACGTGATCGTGGAAGAGTACAAATACATCTTCTCCTCACCCACCAGGGTACCGATGCACTGCCAAGTCAAGCATCCAATTGATCTAACCCCTGGTGCATCACTGCCTAATGGACCAGTCTACCATCGCTCACTGATGGAAAATGACGAAATCAAGCGCCAGATCCAAGATTTGCTTCAAAAGGGGCACATCCGACCCAACTCCTCCCCTTGCAAAAGCCTGATTGTGCTGGTGCAGAAGAAATATGGGACCTGGCAGCTCTGGATTGATTACAGAGCATTAAACAAAATCATATTCAGGAATTGGTACCCAATTCCCCTAATTGATGACCTTCTTGACCAACTCAAGGGGGAACATTTCTTTAGCAATATTGACCTAAATTCTAGCTACCACTAGGTTCCCATCGAACCAACTAATGTATGGAAGACAACTTTGAAATCTAAAGAAGGTCTCCTCGAATGGATGGTTATGTCCTTTGGCTTAACAAATGCACCAACAACTTTCATGAGATTGATGGAGGATGTATTGAGACCCTTCACCAAACCTTTTGTGGTGGTATATCTGGATGACATCCTCATCTTAAACAAAACTTGGGAGGAGCACATGCAGCATATTCAACAGGTTTTGGGCACTCTGCGACAGCACAAGCTATATGCCAAATTGGAAAAATGTTCCTTTGGCATGAACATGGTCCAATACTTGGGCTAAATTGTTGATGAGCATGGGGTACATGTGGATCCAGCTAAGATCCAAGTCATTCGTGACTGGCTAGCCCCGACCACACTAACCAAGATTCAGAGATTCTTGGGACTTGCCAACTTCTACCAAAGGTTCGTGTTGGGATTCTCCCATATTGCATGGGCCCTCATCCAAGTAACCAAGGGTGGTGGCAAGACAACGTTCGCATGGGGGCATGCACAACAACAAGAATTTTATGATCTGAAGCATCGCTTGTGCTCAACTCCAGTACTCTCCTTACCTAATCTACAATAACCATTCGAGATTGAGACTGATGCCTTCTACTATGTTGTAGGTGTATTTCTCACTCAGCCTGGTCATCCAATAGCATACCATAGTGAGACACTCTCAGATACTCTCTAGAAATACCCCACCTATAACAAAGAAATGTATTCCATCTTACAAGCCTTTCGTCAATGGAAACATTACATTCTGGGAAAGAAGACAATCATCCACACTGATCACAAGCCTCTGCAGTTCATAAAGACATAGGAGAAGTTGAAGAACAATCGTCATCAAAATTGGTCCACATACCTACAACAGTTCCATATCAACATCAAGTATGAAACAAGGAGCACAAATCGTGTCATTGACTGCCTTACTCTCCCTCTCGTTGCTACACTCACCACAGTGCTCCATTCTTGTGGACATGAGGCATCTGAGTGGCCCCAAATTTATCAGTGTGACCCTGACTTCGCCCCCACCTATCATCTCTTGGGTACATGAGCAAATTTCACCAATTTTCACATCCAGGATGTACTATTATGCCATTTGGACCACCTCTATTTTCCCACAAGCGAACATGCAAAGTTGATTTGGGACACTCACTACAGTCGAATGGCAAGACATTTTGGCGTGGAGAAAATTGTGGCCATTCTACAAAAACATTTTTATTGGCCAAAACTTCGATAAGACGTCAGCAAGTATATCAGATCTTTCACTGTCTGTGCCATTTCCAATCCAACCATCAAGAATCAAGGATTATACACCCCTCTTCCTACTCTCTAGAGGCCTTGGGAATCGATCTTGATGGATTACATGTCTGGCCTTCCATCCACCAAGAATGACAATGATTGTGTATTTGTGGTGGTTGATCGGTTTTCAAAGATGGCCATTATCACAGCCTACAAGAAGAGCATCAAAATGACATATAATGTCAAGCTCTTATTCGAACGGTTGTGGGTCCATTTTGGGATACCATAGACCATCACCTTAGATCAGAACAACAGGTTCCTCAATACATTTTGGTCGAGTCTCTGGTCATTGTTGGACACCAAGCTCACTAAATACGCTTCGTTTCACCCCCAAATCGATAGCTTGACATAGTTTGTCAATCAAATGATTGTGCACATCCTTTGCATGTACAACTCTAAGAATTTGTGTACATGGTATCAGAGTCTTCCCTATGTTCAACACAGCTACAATAGGGCTCTCCATAGCTCCACCGACCATATCCCATTTCAGGTGGGGTTGGGATTCCAACCCTTGGGTCCCATTGATGTTGCACTACCTCTTGCAACCACACAGGAAGAATCTTCCCATGTTCATTCTGAGGCTGAAAAATCCACCAAATTCATTGAGAGGATTCAGCAAATCCGCCAATAGGTCCATGAGATTTTGAATAAATCCAATGCTAAGTACAAGCAATGCCATGATCAACATTGGGTATCACACCAGTTTCAGGTGGAAGACAAGGTCTGGTTACATTTGCAGAAAGAGCGCCTTACAGGTCCCCATCGAAAGCTCCACCCACTTTGCTATGGGCCTTACACTATCATCAAGGTTGTGGGTAGCAATGCTTTTGAGCTCAACACTCCATGCTTCCTTGGCTTGCAACCAATGTTCAATGTGGATCTCCTTCGACCATATTTTCCACCATTATTGGACACCTCATAGATCGCATAACAATTGACACCAGCATATCTCAAACCTAACTGCATGGAACAGACATCCATTGATCAGATAGTGGACACACAGGTCAAGGGCACTCTCCAGCAAAGGATCCAACTTTATCAAGTTGTCAAGGCGGTGAAATTCCTACACCAAGGCAAGGAAACTCCTACACCAAGACAAGTGGCTCACTCGGGGCCAAATTCAGTAGAATTTTTTTCACTTGATGGGGGAACTCAACGCAATGGAGACCATTGCTTCCTAAGGGGGATTACTGATCCAAGTGGATATTGGTGTCCACCCACCTATTCCAACTAGCTCCTTTTGACAGTTTTTAGTTCAACACGTTCTTATGTAATTCTTTGTAATGGAGGGTTCTACACTTTCCAAGCTGTCCAAATCCTTACACAACTTCTAGGTGGATATTGGTGGCTACCCACCTAATCCAACTAGATTATTTTGGATGTTTTCATGTCAGTACATATTTTTTTACTTCTAGGGTCATTTTGGGGCCCTAAACAATGTTTTTTTGGCTTACCATAGTCAAACTATAGATGGAGTTAGATCTTGATGACATAATGTGTATTTCTCGAAAATACCTTTCCAACGGGCTATCACACACCTAAACGGAGGTCATATGCAAAAGTTACGACCCCAAGAAGTTGAGATACCAACTTACCCATCAGGGCCCACATAACTTGCGTTTCATCTCCTAGGGTTAGGTTTTTGGATGTCTAGGGTTTTGGCATTCATGAGTAATGTTAAAAAGGCCTTTGGAGCCTCATTGTAATCATTTTTCTCATATGGATGCATGTAGAATCCACATCTCTTCTCAGAGATAACTACCACCATTCAAGCAAGTTGTTTTCAGTTCTGCAGTTTTACAGTTTCAACCTATTTTATTTATTCAATAGAAGTTATTGTTCACTGGATATCTGTTTTTGTTCTCAGTATCTCTATGTTATTGTATTCAATCTGTTATTTTTTTCGTTCTACTCATAAATCCGTATCACACAAGCAATCCATCAATAACAACTGAACTTCATTCTTTTAAGTGACCACTAAAGTCCATGAAAATGAGCACCAACGTATCTCCCATAATGCAATGGTCATGAATACCTTGGTTCAACAAAAGTAACAAATAGATGTTTTGGAAATAGAATGCTCCATGTCGAGAAATATGGTAAGAAACTTCATCAAAGGATCTCACTCTCCTACCTATAACATTAGGATGTTAGTTAATTCAGTCCAGGAAGGCCTCAAGAAGGAAGATGTTGTCTATCAAATGATGGAGGATATGGATTCAGGCATATGTGACTCTTATCTCTCCAACATTGAACAAGATGAAGTCATCGATAACCATGCTTTCCATTCATCTTTATTTTTTCTAAATCGAGAAGAATTATAGCCATCTTCTTTAGAATTTATACCTATAGGAAATTTTGGAATGCTATAACTGTAGATGTATGTAAATCTTTTACATATTTTTTCTTCCTAGTTGACTGGAGAAATTATGGCAATTATCTCTATGTAATCGTTGTTGTCTAGCTTCAAAGTAGATTTTTATAATACAATTTTTCTTGGTTTTCGTTAAAAAAATGGTTGGAATAAAATCCTACATTTCATCTCTCTAACCACCATCCAAATTGACCATAAGAAGATGGTCATCTGCAACATTCCCCACCTTGGCTACAGATACATGCCCTCATATTTCTCAACACCTTTCTAATATGTAATCCTTTACACCATTGTAAAAGAAGTCAATGTGAAAAACAACATGCAATCGATGTCAAAAACAACATGCACATGGTCTTTATAAATCCTTTCAATGCTTTCTTCGAAGACAAGATCAACACTTGGGTGAGAGTTGAATTGAGGTGTGAACCATTAATTTTGTTTTATATAGCAGTATAACAATATGAAGAATTTTGGGATTGACTTTCATGTTTATCGCTATGTAGCATAGAGGGTTGTGCTTTTTATTCCTTGACACAACTCCATATATAGCTACAACTCTCGTAGCTTCCCATTATCATTTAGGAATTTTACTCCATGTTCCTTAGTTTAGAGAACATTGGCTTGTAACCAAAATTATTATTACATTTGAATCTCTCAAAGACAGATATTTATGTTGTATAAACAATTTCAAGATGCACAAATGATAGGAATATCCAACTTAATAATGGATTGGTAATGGGAATTACTCACACAAATTATGAAATTACAACAACCAAGAGAGAAAAAAGTGATACAAGATTCAATGAAATTCCCTTGAACTTTTTTTTTACGTAACAATTTTCTTTCTATTATATTTATCCACTTTACATTTTTTTTTTTAAGCTAACAGGGAAAAATTCTATTCACAAAAATGTATTTACATTTGTCATGTAGTTGGCCTGCCACCTGAGAAACCAAGCCAGCTGCAGTAAAGCCATTGACCTTAAGTCATTTCCATAGAATATTTCTGATATAATATCATTCTAAATACAAAATTACAGAGGTATATGAGCTTGGTCTACCACAGCCAATATCTAATTACAAAATTATAGAGGTAAAGAAGTGCGTTCTGCCAAAAGTGGGAGTAAGAAGCTTGTTGGTCTAGCCTAGCAGAATTATTGTAAAAACCAAAAATTGAAAATGATAGCATTAGAGCTAGTTGGGGAGGGGGGGAGGCTTAGAGGCTTCGTGAACCTAGGGCTGATCATCTCTTGGCTCCTTCAGTTCCAACCGTGTGCACTGGGAGGAGGGATATTTTTTGGTCGACTGCGTGAATCTGCAACTAGAAGTACTCCATTTGAAGAAGAATCTCGTTGAAAGCAAGGCTTTGTTCCACAATTAGTTTTCCTAGTAAGGTTTTAACATGCCAATAGAGGTCGATGGTTTTGTGATACTTTGTCTCCCTGGAGTGAGAGGTGCCAGTATTCAGAATCCATCGGGTGAATTCCTCATCCATTGCTACCTCGTTCACTAGTGTTCACTCAAGATGAACCCCTGCTTTAATCAATTCCAGCTCGGCCCTGGTCTCTTGGGGCATGAGGATATGATAATTATCGACCATGTCCATGTCTTCTTGTTGGGATTGAGGAATTAAAATCCTTTGACCACGATGACGACCTCTGCAACCGGGGCGTCCTCTGGCCATGAAATTCAGGGAAAGATTGACACCATTACCTTCACAAAGGGACTAGGGTGTCTGCAGGAAGGAGATGGAACAAACCCTAATGATTATCAAATCTATGTGTTGAGAATTCACCCATGTTGTCTCATTTTTATTGTGTTGATGGTCGACATGAAAGATGGCTCATGCTCAACCATTGGGCTTGTTCACAGTCCCCATGGGTTCAACGTGCGAGAACCAGGTCCCGAGAGCACATTTACTGCCTCTGCTTTTTTCCTAAGTCGTGGTGCTGATTGCTATGTTTGGATGGGAGGGCAACATAACATTCATGGAATGTCCACTGCACTTAGTGCCAAATCCATTTCTCGTTGCTATAACAATAGTTATTACACCCTGGGCATGTCATTTAAATTCCCTACTACAACCACCTCGATAAAGCCCCCAACTATTAGATTGCATGTGGGTCAGGATCGATCCTCTCGCCACCATGGTCATCGTGTGTTGTGCCTTCCAACCACATATTTCATGGGTGGTTGTTCTCATGGATGGATATTACATGTTGTCACCCCATCTAGGGATCCACTTTACATTTATTATTTATTATGTCTTTTTTATTTATTTAAACTTGTAGACAAGGTATTTAAAAAAAACATATATCCTCATTCAAATTTATTTCCATATTCTCTCTATGTTTTCATTATAAACCATACATTATAACTATGACAACATAAATACGAACTTATGTCACAAAACCCATAACTATGACAACATAAATACAAATTTATGTCACCAAGTCGAGTGAAAAGGAATCCAACAAAAAAATCAAGTGAGATGAACAATGCCATAACTATGAAAACATAAGAAAAAAATCATGTCACCAAACCCTCATGGAAAGGGAAGGCATCAATAAAGAAGTAATATGAGTAGTGAAGTTGTTTATTCCTTGCCTATGTTGTAGAGCCAATAGCCAAAACTTAAGGGTGATTGAAATTGAAATATGGGTGCACTTCCATAATGTGAAGTCCATAATATGAAGAGGATGGTGGTTTGAAGTTGAAGAGTGGGCTACTTGCCATAATGTGAGAGAGGATGGTGGTTTGAAGTTGAAGAGTGGGGTACTTGCCATAATGTGAGAGAGATTCCATTCTTGATATTTTTTTTACTTATTGTTTGTTATGTTTGTTATGTTTATTTGCAGTTTAGTGATTTAGTAATCAAATGCGTGTTTATTTATTTATAAATATAAACATCCTAATTTTTTAGGGTTACATTTTTCTAATTTATAGCTACTTTCCTAAAATTCTTAAATAAAAGATACAATTTATTTAAATCACATTTTCCGGATTTATTTATAAATATAAATATCCTAATTTTTTATGAATAAATTTTCCTAATTTATAGCTACTCCTATAAATTTTTAAATAAAAAATAAAAAATATTTGATTCACATTCTCCCAATTACTTTTTTGTTTTGAAAAACAAATTAAAAAAAAAAAACACTTTGACCAAAATTTGTATTTTCTTAAAATAACATTAACATCTTCATTAATGTGATGATTATGTCAAAGTAACTCACACAAAGTATGAATTCAAATGTCTTGCATGGCCTACCGAATGTTTTTTTGGACTTATTCGGCTCTGGTTGTTCGCAATAGTTGGGTTTTCAGCCAATTTTTGAAACTTAGAAAACAATTCAAATGTGATTAATTATTTGGAGTAAAAAATATTACCCGTTGAAAAGTATATTAAATCATACATGTCAGGTAAATGGGAGCAGATCCATGAAACTGTTTGCGCTTCAAATAAATCTTCTATCACAGGAAATATCAACCCTGCCTTTCTCAATTTATAACTTGTTTACCAATAACACCAGGCCATCATCTTCTCACTGCAATTGAATTCAAAGAGACAAATAGATATAAGTTGAAGTCGGGTAGATCTCTATATATAACAACCTACACATAAAATCGCCAGATTTTGATTGATTATTTTGATCACTGCAATATCAACTAGAGATTAGATAAACAACATCCATTCTTCACATATTTCATATTCATAGACTGTAGAAATTCCAGAAGATGTCTACTAACTTTGAGTAAGAATGTCAATGATCGTGATTCTTACACTCCATGGTTCACGATCTATGGAGATGAAAAAAAAAATTATTGGATTCTTACACTCCATGGTTCACGATCTCGATCATTTGCTGTCGAGTGCCCTTGATCTGTGTGTCCACAATCTGATTGTTGGATGTCTTTTGTATGTAGTCAGGGTTGAGCTATGTTGGTGTCAACTACTCTGCTACGTCTGAGGTGTCCAATAATGGTGGGAAATAAGGGCGAAGGAGATCCACGTTGAACATTGGGTGCAGGCCAAGGAAAGGAGGAATGTTGAGCTCAAAATCATTATCCCCCACGGCTTTGGTGATGGTGTACAGCTCATAACGAAGTGGTTGAAGCTTTTTATGGGGTCCTGTAAGGCGTTCTTTATGCAAGTGAAACCAAACTTTGTCACCCACATGAAACTTATGTGGCACTCGATGTTGATCATGACGCTACTTATACTTGTCATTGGACTTCTGTAGGATATCCTGAACCTGTTGTTGGATGTTCAAGATCCGCTCAATGAACCGAGTGGCTTTGTCATATTCAGTTGGAGCAGGAGATGATTTAGTCGAGGTGGTTTGCAAGGGGAACTGCAACATATATGGGACCCAATGGCTAGAATCCCAACCCCACCTAAAAGAGTATGTGGTTGGTTGAGCTATGCAGGACTCGGTTGTAGCTATGTTGGACATAGGGAAGGCTCTCATCCCATGTGTGAGGGTGCTTTGAATTATACATGCGAAGGATATGCACAATCATTCAACTTACGACCTCGGTTTGGCCATTTTTCTGGGGGGTGGAAGGCCGTGGATTTGGTGAGCTTGGTGTCTAGCAGTGACCAGAGGCTCAACTAGAATGTGTTGAGAAATCAACTGTCCCAATTTGAGACAATGGTTTGTGGGATTCCAAAATGTACCCAAACTTGTTCAAAGAAGATCTTGACAGCGGCCTCTGCTTTGGTGTTCTTCTTGCAGGCAACCGAAATCACCATCTTAGAAAAGAGATCAACAACCACAAAAACACAGTCATTTCCCCACTTGGTGGACGAGAGGCCCGACATGTAGTCCATTGAGATGGATTCCCATGGCCTGCCAGGAGTAGGCACAGGGGTATACATGCCCTGTTTCTTAGTGTTCAGCTTGGAAATAACGTAGGAAGTGCAGGACCTGATATACTTTCTGACCTCCCATCGAAGTTTTGATCAGTAGAAATTTTTTTGTAGCATCGCCACTGTCTTTTCGACGTCGAAGTGTCTTGACACTCGACTGTAGTGGGCTTCCCAGATCAAATTCGCTCGCTCTCTTGATGGAACACAGATATGGCCCAGACGACACAAAAACCCATCCTGGAGATGGAAATTATCGACAATTGCGTTTGCACCCAACATTTGGTAGGTGGTGGAGAAGTCCGAGTATGTCTCATAGAGTTGGATCCATCCAGAGATCTCATGGCCGCGGGAGTCTAGCACCATGGTGAGTGTTGTAACTAGTGGTCTACTGAGGCAATCAGCGACGCGATTGGTGCTTTCTGTTTTATACTTGATGTTGAGGGGGAATTGTTGCAATTATGTGGACCACTTTTGATGGCGATCATTCTGCAATTTTCCTTGTATCTGCATGAACTGCAGTGGCTTATTATCATTGTGGATTATTGTCTCCTTCCCAAGAATGTAATGTCTCCACTAGCGGAAAGCTTTCACAATGGAGTACATTTCTTTGTCGTAAGTAGGGTACTTATGGACAACATTTGATAGTGTCTCACTATGATAGGCCACGGGGTGGTCGTGCTAAGTGAGAATGGCACCCACCGCATAGTCTGAAGCATTTGTCTTGATCTCAAAGGTTTGTTACAGGTCTGGTAGTGAAATTATTGGGTCTGACAACAAGCACTGCTTCAAATCGTTGAACGCTTGTTGTTGGGATCGGCCCCATGCAAATTTCACCTTACCAGTGCCCCTGGTTATTTGGTTGAGGGCCCATGCAATATGGGAGAATCCCAACACGAACCTATGGTAGAAATTGGCAAGGCCCAAGAAGCTTCGAAGCTCAGTGAGTGTGGTTGGGGTTGGCCAGTCATGGATGACTTGGATCTTGGTTGGATCTACATGTACACCATGTTGAAAAATTATGTAGCCCAGGCAATGGACCTTGTCCATGCCGAAGGATAATTTTTTCAAGTTGGCATATAGCTTGTGTTGCCGCAGGGTGTGCAAAACCTGTTGAATATGTTGCAAGTGTTCGGCCCAAGTCTTGTTGTAAATGAGAATGTCATCCAAATACACCACTACAAAACTATCAGTGAATGGTTGCAGGATATCATCCATCATCCTCATGAAAGTGGTTGGAGCATTTGTCAAACCAAAGGGCATGACCAACCATTCAAAAAGGCCTTCCTTTGACTTGAAGGAAGCTTTCCATACATCTATCTATTCTATCAGGACCTGGTGGTAGCCAGACTTTAGATCAATCTTACTGAAGTATTTGGCCCCCATGATTTGATCAAGGAGGTCGTCTATTCGGGGAATCGGATACTAGTTTCTGACTGTGATTTTATTCAGAGCCCGGTAATCAATGCAAAGTCGCTAGGTTCCATATTTCTTCTGTACCAGCACGATTAGGGTCCTGCAAGGTGATGAGATGGGATGGATGTGCCCCTTGTGGAGTAGTTCTTGGGTCTGTCGCTTGATCTCCTCATTCTCTAACAGAGAGCGACGATAGACTGGCCCATTGGGAAGTGGTGCGTTGGGGGTCAGATCGATGGGGTGCTTGACCTGACAGTGCAGAGGTACCCCGGTAGGTGAGGAGAATATATCTAAGTATTCTTCCACGACCTTATCTACTTGCTTCTGCTATGTGGAGAGGTCAACCACTAAGACCCTGGATGTGGTTGTGACCTTTCGCTTATTCTGAGAGAAAATAACGAAGAAGAAAAAATTCCCCATCTGAGAGATGACCTTCCTACATTGCTTAGCAGGGATCAAGGAAATAGCACTAGGTGGGACTGCCTTGGGTATCCTGTACAATTTCCTGTTCAAAGTAATAATAACACTATGAGGCGTAGACTCATATATAGCATGACATTTCCATAAATAAGGTTGTCCCAAAAGAACATCAAAAATTTCGAGAGGAGAAACATCACACAATACCTCATATTTTAAGGGCTTGATGTCGTATGACAGTCGACACTGTTGGTTGACGCGGAGATCGCTTCCTTGGCAGAGCCATCCAATGGTGTAGGGTTGTGGGTGTGGTGTTGTCGACAGGGCCAGTCGTTTGACAACCTCTACTGAGATGAGTTTCTTCTGGCTACAGCTATCCACGATGAAGTGCAATGGGGTGCCTTTTACCCACATTTGTGATTGGAAGAGGTGTTCTCCTTCTTCTAGCTCATTTGGTTCACCGGGTTGGAGCTTGGTGGTAGAAACGGTGGCACTGGATTCAGCATCAATGATCCATCTTCTCCTTTCTGGTTTTAGCTCAAAGTCTGAACCCGCATATGATTCAAAGGCTTTCACTTCAGCCACCAGCAATTGCTTTGAGAGGCAGTCAACAATGTTATGCCAAGGACTCTTATGGAAGTCGCACCACTTCCCGGTATATTTATTTGTCTTTCTGGTGTCCTTCTTTGCTTTCATCTTGGACTGGTTGTCCTGATACAATCCATATTTTCTATGTCCTTTGTTCTGTGGGTTGGGGCCGCCCTTCCCTAGATTTTGTTGTGAGGGGTTCCTAGGCCCAAATTGCCGCCTCTTTTGTTTGAGCTTCTGCTCAATTTTGACGGCATATTAGTAGGTCGTGCCCAAGGATGAGATGTCCAAAAATTCCATTTCGGTCTAGATGTATCTATGCAGAGCGTCGCGATACTTGAGCACCAGATGCCACTCTGAATATTTGATACCCAGCTTGGTGTGCAAGGTATGAAAGCTATTTTTTAAATATGGCACTGCTTGGTCTCTTTCTTGCCGCAGTGTGGTCCATTTGGCATACAAGTCCTAATAAATTCTGACCGGGTAGTATTGTTCCTTAATATCATCCTTGAAGGATTCCCAAGTGGCCATGACTGTAAATAATGAGGGTTCCTCTTTTTCCTTTTTCTCACAGAAAGTTTCCCACCAATATTTGACATGGGGAACGACTTTGAAGAGCGCAAAAGTAATATTTTCTCTATTCGAAAAGTTATGAACATAAAAATACCCTTCTGGTACATTTAACCACTTGTCTACAACATCTGCATCTATCTGACCTTCAAATATAGGAATATCGAAGTTTATTTGTACCTTGAAGGGGGTGGTGCCTCCGCTTGAAGAAGATGCATTGTCTGTTGGTAGTCGTCGAAGGATTTGTGCGCAACTATCTATCATCTTGTTCCTTTGTTGTGTGATGGATTCCTCAATCAACAGTTTGAAAGGATCTCATGTCCCGTCATCTTTCTTTTCTCCTGGCATGAGAGGTCGCTTGGGCATGCGAGAGCTTTTGTCCTCAAGAGAAACAAGCTCGAGACCCAACTCTTTGTACTCCAACCTTTTTGGGGACATGCATTAAGATGACAAGGAGAAGACTGCTCTGCTACCACTGATTCGGATTTTACGAGCAGAATTAAATGACTACAGATCATTAACAGGTACTTAACACAAAATAACAGAGATACAGTAAAATTGGTTTTCTATTCAATAAGGAAATAAGTTGAAACTGTAAAATGCAGCGGAAACAAGCTTGTTGGAATGGTGGCGGCTTATCTCTAAGAAGATATGTGATAGTTGTGCTATGTTAGCACTGAGAATTACACTTAGATTGTTGTAAGTGTAAGCCCAGTACCCCTCAGAATGTTTAGAGTTGGATGACTGATTATATTTTAAAAAAGGGATCAAACTGATAAGGTTCAAAGCCTGATCTAATGCACAAAATTCCAAAGACTATATTCCAGCAAAAAGGGCTATCATAATCTCCAACCAACACATATTTGAAATATGGATAGAAAAAAATGCAGGAAAACATCAATATGAATAGTCAATTTCACATCAGGCTTGATTGACACATTCATATGGCTGAAATTTCATTAATTAGAATCCTTCTAATCAAGAAATAAAGATTTGCTCCAAGAAGCGACGCTTCACAAAATACACAGTAAATCATCCACTGCATAACTATGTTAACAAAGATGTTGATAAATCCTTTATCAATCAATATTCCATTAGATCAAGAATACAAAGAGAATGGACAAAGATAATAGTGCACGTTGATCTTTGACTACACAAGAATCTTCCATCCAGATATACAGAGTCTGGGAATTTACAAAATAGTAACAATCTTTTTCCTATCACTCCAACCCCTTATCCAAGAGATATCGCCTTCCTTAAATAGAAAATAAAATCCAAATAAACTTAGGAGGTCGAATCTCATCTCCTCCATTGGATTCTAAGCCTTGTAGATAGGTGGCAACAATCAAAGAGACAAAAATCCAACAAATTGCTAATTTTTAGGAATTTGTTGGAAGTCATTAATAAATTGCTTCCACCTCATGCATGAGTCATTTGATAGATCTAAATATTAGGTGAAGGTGTCCCTTGACATCTAACTGATCCTTGAGGATCCATTTGAATCCTCCTTGACAGGTGGCAACCTCCCAACAAGGCGAATATCAAAATCGTGACCTCTACAAGAAATTAGGTAGTATCGTTGTAAAACAGTTGGTAGTGCCATTTTTATGTCTAATATATCTCAAACCATACCACATTTTGAAAAAATGAGAGAGGTTTTTGTTACTTTGAATGTTATGAACAAAACCCTTCTCTAGTTTTCAAAAATACCTTTGCAATTGTTCATAATCCAAGTTTCAAGTTAGTGACTCAAAACTGGTAAAATAACTCTGCACAATTTGTTTTCTGCCAGAAATTAGGTAGTGAATTTAGGTAGTGCCCGCCCGTGTGTTTGCGTGAAATTCGGTAGCATAAATCCATGGGTGATTTTTATGCTTGGAACCTTGTGAGAGTGTTGTCAATGCTTGTGTCTTTGGCTAGTGTTGTCTTGAGATGTTGATTAATGCTTGAACTTGGAGATTGGGCATAACCCAATATAAATTTAATTTCCCCCCATTATATTCATTTGCCAAAATGAATAATGAAGGACTTTTGAAAAGTTGAGGCATAAACCAATCTTGTGCTAACATAGGCTCCATGGGGGATAGAGTCCTCCCTGTAAGGATCTAAGAACTCTTGTAGTTTCAGTCGCCTTATCTATTGGGCTATGGATTCAATTGTGCAACCAACCTCTAAATATTTTCAAAAACTGCCACTTATTCAAGAAACTGAAAGACTCACTAGAAACTAAAGGAAATCAAATGCTCAGGAAGTGATATTATTACCTATGCTACCCTATCCTGACCAGATCGACAACTTTCTCAAGTAAAGGAAAATTTCCATAGTAACCATTCAAGCAACTTCATGACTGAAGGAATACCATCCATACCACTAATCAATAGAGAATAACAGAGGTCTGAAAACAGAGATATGAATTCTTTTAGAAAAACATGTTTACCCACGAATACCTGTGAAGTAATGAAAACTAAAATTTTCAGAAAATCTGAAACATATGACTCCATATAAGATGCAATTGGATCCTCGAGACCATGGTTGGAAACTTTTTGATTAATAAAATACAACTTCTCATACATACATTCCTCTTTGCTTGAAAACAAACAAACTTTTGGTTCCCTTGAGATCATATTTTGATCATCAACAATTGCAGTATCTTTGTTTTCAGCATGATGATCTAAAGATAGTGGTATAACCGGGTTTAAATCACACTGATAATTATGATCAACCAAGAACATACAGTTATCTATGCAATCATCAGTTATAATATGTTCAACATGCTTTGAAAACTGATCATAAACTTGACATGCATCCTTGTTCATAGAAAAATCTGCAAATGTTGAATAATTTGATTCCAAATGTGAATCATACTTACATCCTTGTTGCTAATCTAGGTCTGATTCATACTCATTGTCCTCTTGTTGCAAATCTAAAATATACGGATAGTCCACTTGCTCATATGCATGCATATTTTCAAAGAAAACCTGCTCTTGAATCCCCCTGGAAGCACGAATGTTCTCCTCAACTTCTTGAGCATCTTCAAATAAGCTTTTTAAGGATGAAGACTTTCTTTCTCTCAGAAGAAGGGAAAGTTCTGGATACTGAGCCATAACATATAACACCATGGTAGCAGTCTCTGTAGGTCATATCTCCAAGGGCATGTCATGATAAATGTTGTAGAACCTTCTGTTAAAGATGAACAAAGTTTCATTATCCTCTCTTCTCATAGCACTGAACTCATGCAAGTACTGATCAAATGATTTTCTCTTTCCCTAGTATTTTAAAAAGGTTTCATATAGTTCATCCCATGAACCAATGGAAGCAAATTCCATATTCTTGAACCACAAGGCATCATCTCCAATCAAAGATTTAGAGAAAAGCCTCATGACAATATCTTCCTGCAAGATTTCTAGATTGTCGATGAAGTCTTGAAAGGCTGACATATGCTATTCTCCTACAGTGTTATCTTTTCCAGAAAAAGTTGGTAGGTAGTCTACAAATCCGGGAGGGTAAGGATGAAGAAAGGATGGAATCTTTAGAGGTCCAAACATATTTTCCCTAATCTTAAACTGGAATTCAGTGGGTTGTTGAACACTAGAAGGTTATTGGTAAAGGTCAGAGGAGATGGCAGCCTGAACTGGATCAGTTTTATTATTTGAAAAAGGACAATAATCATTTGGTGCATGTTGAATTTCAACATGTTGGTTATTAGCAGTAGAGGGAATGGTAGTAGGTAATAAATCATCTTTGAAATCTGCAGAAGGGAGAGAATCATAAGGTTCAGACTGATTAAAAAATTGTATATGAACCTCATCTTCTTCAGGTGTTCGAAGTGGATGGATATCCTTAACATCAATGACATGGGAAGGAGGTAAATATACTTGTTTGAAAAAGGAATATACAAGAGTAGTTTGGTGGTCTTTAGAGTATACAAAGCAGAATATGATTCTCCTAATGTGTGCAGGGAAATTCAAGAAAGAATGCAGCACAAAGAGCACAAGTTCGAGAAATAAATCCAGAACTCGATACATGAACTTGCCTTTGCCTTCCATTTTTGTCCAAGCTTGTTCCCATAGTGGAGTCTTCCAACAAGTTCATCTTCATGAAGTCACCAAGTAGAAAATATGCAGTCCTCTAGGTGCCCAACTTCAATCTACCATCTAAAGCTGGAAATGTACTTGTCGTTCTACCCAGGGAGATATTCAACATCCTCAAATCCCCTCCCTGGAAACGACGCCAAAAATGTTAGCACTGATAATCACACTTAGACTGTTGTAAGTGTAAGCCCAGTACCCATCAGAATGTTTAGAGTTGGATGAGTGATTATATTTTAAAAAAAGGGATCAAACTGATAAGGTTCAAAGCCTGATCTAATGCACAAAATTCCAAAGACTATATTCCAGCAAAAAGGGCTATCATAATCTCCAAACAACACATATTTGAAAGATGGATAGAAGAAATGCAGGAAAACATCAATATGAACAGTAAATTTCACATCAGGCTTGATTGACACATTCATATGGCTGAAATTTCATTAATTAGAATCCTTCTAATCAAGAAATAAAGATTTGCTCCAAGAAGAGATGCTTCACAAAATACACAGTAAATCATCCACTGCATAACTCTATTAACAAAGATGTTGATAAATCCTTTATCAATCAATATTCCGTTAGAGCGAGAATACAAAGAGAAGAGCACAAGCTAATCTTTAACTACACAAGAATCCTCCATCCAAATATACAGAGTCTGGGAATTTACAAAATAGTAACAATATTTTTTCTTATCACTCCAACCCCGTCTCCAAGAGATCTCTCCTTCCTTAAATAAAAAATAGCATCCAAATAACCTTAGGAGGTTGAATCCCATATCCTCCATTGGATTCTAAGCCTTGGATATAGGTGGCAACAAATCCAACAAATTGCTGATTTTCAGGAATTTGTTGGAAGTCATCAATAAATTGTTTCCACCTCATGCATGAGTCATTTGATGGAGATAAATCTTAGGTGTAGGTGTCCCTTGACATCTAACTGGTCCTTGAGAAGCCATTTGAATCCTCCTTGACAGGTGGCAACCTCCCAACAAGGCGAATATCAAAACCATGACTGTTATAGAAAATTAGGTAGCGCCACTATAAAACAGTTGGTAGTGCCACTTCTATGTCTAATATCTCTCAAACCATACCACATTTTGAAAAAATGAGAGACATTTTTGTTATTTGGAATGTTATGAACAAAAACCTCCTCCAGTTTTCAAAAATATCTTCACAATTGTTCATAATCCAAGTTTCAAGTTAGTGACTCAAAACTGGTAAAATAACTCTGCACAATTCGTTTTCTGCCAGAAATTAGGTAGCGAATTTAGGTAGCACCCGCTTGTGTGTCTGCGTGAAATTCAGTAGCGTAAATCCATGGGTGCTTTTGATGCTTGGAACCTTGTGAGAGTGTTTTCAATGCTTGTGTCTTTGGCTAGTGTTGTCTTGAGATGTCGATTAATGCTTGAACTTGGAGATTGGGCATAACCCAATATAAATTTAATTTTCCCCCATTATATTCATTTGCCAAAATGAATAATGAAGGACTTATGCAAAGCTGAGGCATAAACCAATATTGTGCTAACATGCTCATTCGCAGGAAGATGATTACAATGAGGCTCTAAAGGCCTTTTTACAATAAACAAGAATTCCAAAAACCCTAGACATCCAAAAAACCTAACCCTGGGAGATGAAGCGCCAAAAGTCATGTGGGCCCCGTCTAGGTAAGTTAGTACATCAACTTCCCGAGGTCGTAACTTTTGCATACGATCTATGTTTTAGGCATATGATAGCCCGTTGGAAAGGTATCTTCGAGGAGATTCATTTTGGGGGCTTAATCATGCCTTCGACTATCATTGAGAATATCGATCCCGAAAAACCTTCATTTAGGCCCTCAAAATGGCCCCAGAAGTTAAAACTGCTAAAAATAGTAAATTGCCAAAATTGTCAGAAAATTCTTTTGAGCCAGTTGGAAAAGGTGGGTGGCCACCGATATCCACCTGGATCACCAATATTTTAATATTAATTATTTTACTAAGCCGACTTGTCTTCTAGGGTTTTTACACATCCGTTTAGGATTTCTTTGGCTTTCGGAATATTCTATTCTAGTCAAAGGTTACACATGGAGGTTGATACCTCCCACAACTACCATAATGTCAACACTCCCTCCTAGCTAGGGAGGTATTAAATGTAAGGCTCACACAGTATTGCAGACCATTATGGGTAAGGCTCACATAGTGTTGCATACCATTCTGCATGTAGCATCATCATAGCCACACAAGCTATCTCATGATCACGCATTATCGACATCATCTGGTAGCATACTAGCATCAAAATATACCATTTTCTGCACCATCTCTCGAGGCCATACTCCATCTGAGTAATCGGTCATGATGTTGAATAAGTCATGTGTTGGACTTAGCGCACTCAATAAAGTGTCTCACGTAAGTCACTCACTCAATAGAGTGATATAGGGACCATTCTTCCTATCTTGATCATTGTCTGTGACACAGGAAGAATGATTGTCCCAACAGATGTTGAAAGCCACACCATGGACTACAAGGACCATTCTTCCCACTCTGGTCACTACTATGAACTCAGGAAGAATGACTGTCCTGGACCATTTTCCCCCCTCTGGCCACTACTGTGAACTGAGTAAAATGTTTGTCTTGTACCAATCTCGCCACTCTAGTCACTACTGTGAACTTAGGGAGACGAACCATTCTACCTGTCTGGGAAAATCCCCAAGCGAATTGTTGTCTTGGACCATTCTACCTGTCTCGGCAATGCCCCAGGAGAATAGTTTTCCATGGTACATCAACAATCTGTTCTTCCTGGACCATTCTCCACCTGGAGAATGTCTGTCCACCATCACATTCACTATCCATGATGCCATATATCATCACTCCATCCCAAACAAGGAAGTCATATTATCCTTTTCAACTAAGGGAGGGTATCTCCACAAGTCTCAGCTTGTCCCTCAAGTATGCAAACTTTATCTTGGAAAGAGGTTTTGTCAAAATATCAGTTGTATTCTCATCTATGGAGATGTACTGGAGAATCACTTCTCCCTTTTGTACTTTATCACTGATAAAATAATACTTTATCTCAATGTGATTCAACCTGTCATGGAACACAGGGTTATTTGAAAGCTTCACACAACTCTGATTATCACAATATATCATAGTCGAATCCAACACCTGATCAAATAGTCTAGGAATTAGCTTACGGAGCCATACTGCTTTCGTACAAGCATCACAAGTTGCAATATACTCTTCTTCTGCAGTGTTGAGTGCAACAAACTTTTTTTTCCTGCTAGCCCATGATATCATAGTAGATCCCAAACTGAAACATATACCAGAAGTCCTATTTCTGTCATCTACACTCCCTGCCCAATCTGGATCGGTAAATCCATGCACTTGTACGTCACTGTTTGAGGCATATCTAAAACCATAATTTATCATCCCACAAAGATATCTCAAAATGTGCTTTGCAGCTATCCAATGCTCATGTCTAGGTTCCACCTGGAACAGGCTCAATGTGTTCATAGCAAAGAAAATGTATGGTTGGGTATTAACCAAATACATCAATGATCAAATCAACCGTCGGTACATGGACGAGTCTATTGGATTAGAATCAAAGTCTCTCAGCTTATTTAGATCTATCACCATGGGAGTTGCCATGGATTTGAAATCCATCATCCCAAACTTCTGAAGGATCATTACAACATACTGATTCCCTTTCCCCAGGAATATTTCACCACACTTATGTCATACTTATAATCCCAAATAATAATGCATTATACCAATATCCTTCATATCAAATTCAGAGGGTAAATCCCTCTTACATTGAATAATGAG
Organism: Picea glauca; assembly: GCA_000966675.3. Classification (NCBI taxonomy): domain Eukaryota; kingdom Viridiplantae; phylum Streptophyta; class Pinopsida; order Pinales; family Pinaceae; genus Picea; species Picea glauca. The sequence continues at coordinate 110,098 of JZKD02S1051189.1, read as the reverse complement.
AGGCTCTGCACCTATCATAAACAAATCATCAACATATAGTTGCAGGATTGCAAGTGCATCTTTCACAACCTTGTAATAACGGTTTGGATCAACATAGATTTTGGAAAATCTGCATACATGGGTTTCTCTCGAGTGTACCTCAAAACCTTGAGGTTGCTCTATGGATACTTCTTCCTCAATTAATCCATTGAGAAATATGGTATTTACATCCATCTGGTGTAAAATCCAACCCATGGATGTTGCAATAGATATGATGGCTCTAATAGAGTTGTATCTGGAAACTGGAGAAAATGTCTCATCATAGTCTTCTTCTTCCTGTTGGGATAAACCTCTAGCCATGAATCTTGCCTTGTATTTATCGATACTCCCATCCACTGCATGTTTTATCTTGTAAACCCATTTTGAAGTGACTACATACTTTCCTTCAGGTCTAGGCACAATTTCCCATACATCATTTTTCATGATGGATTGATATTCTTCCATCATAGCTTCCTTCCATTATTTATTCTTGACTGCTTCTTCAAAGGTGGAAGGTTCTGCATTGACAAGACTTGTCATGAGTGCCACATAACTAGAGAATATTTTGGGACTTTTTCTTTCCCTGAAGGTGCCACTAGGAGATTTATGTCTTTCTTCTTCTTGTAGGGTGGATTCGAGCCATGTTGGTCATTTTATGGTCTCAGGTACAATAATTGGTTCCACAAGTTCAAGTGGTTGTTTTGGTTCTTTATTGGGATGTTATGGAGAACATGTAGTTTCTTCCTTGGGACCTTCATGTTCTTCTTCATCGTTGAAATCCATGGAATCTTCTATAGATTTCCTGAAGGCAATCTTTTCATCAAAAGTCACATCTCTGCTAATTTCAACCTTTTGTTGACCTGGAACATAGATTCTGTAAGATTTTGATAGCTCATTATATCCAACAAATATGCCCTTCTTTCCTAAAGGTTCCAACTTCTTTCTTTGTCCTTGGGAACATGAATATAGACAAGACAGCCAACGATCCTCAAGTGTTCAACACTTGGCTTCTTTCCAGAGAAAGCTTATTCTAGAGTCGTTTTCTTCAATATACGATGAGGACTTCTATTATGAACATATATGACTGTCATAACGGCTTATCCCCATAGAAATATGGATAGATTCTGGTCATTCATCATTGCCTTAACAAATTCTTCAATGGATCGATTCTTTCTTTCTGCTACACCATTCTTCTCAGGATTGTAGGGAGTAGTGAGCTCCCTCCTAATCCTGACCTCTCTGCAGAATGTCTTGAAGTCATCTGAGGTGTACTCTCCTTCATTATTGAACCTTAATATATTTATCTTCTTTTCAGATAAGATTTCCACAAGTGCTTGAATTTCTCAAACTTACTAAATACTTCGCTTTTTGCTCTCAAGAAATAAATGCAAGTTTTATGTGAGGATTCATCAACAAAAGAAACATAGTATACATACCCGCTTAGTGAGGAGGTTGACATTGGTCCACACACATCTAAGTGAACGATGTCCAGAAATCCTTTTTCTTTACATGTTTCCTTTAGAATGGTATTTAGTGAGATCACTTGCCTCACCACTTGATGGATTCATCTGCCCCATGTTTGCAACTGTCACTATATCTCCTTCTCGGAGCTATTGCTTGTGACCTGCTCGGAACAAGAACAACAAGAGAAAAAGTATTTCCAATAGAATTTTGATAAGAACATATCTATCGTAACAAGGATGGTAGTCATCATAGAATTACCATGGTGGCCTGCCCGGGAGAAAAACAAGAAATGTCTCTTAGAGGAGATGTTAGTTCATTTTGCAAACAAGTGCAATAAGCATCTATATAAATAGTACTTACATGAAACCAAGTATACCTAGCAGTAATAGAACCTTTCAAAGATTGTTGTCACAACTATAGTGTTTACTTGTACTGTAGCAACTATCAAACTTGATATGTGCAAATTGAAACTTAACAATTTGATCAATCAAACCTGGAACCTGGAGCCTCAACTGTTAGGGAGGGTGCACTTGTTCCTCTAAATGTACTGAATCCAAGGTCATTTCTTAGACAAGATCTCTTGTACATCCCCTGTAAACACACTCATGCTTTGCTGGATGATATAACTTGAAAAGCATATACATGTGCATACCTTTGAAATTTGTAGCATCGTTCAATGTGTCTTCAAATCTGAAACTAGTCACCATCTTGACAAGAAGAGATTAGAAATTGAATCAAAAAGGATTAATGATTAGAACAAGCTAGAAACCCTGAAATTTCAAGTTTGACCACAAAATCAATTTTGACCAAAAGTCAACCTTTGACTTTGACCAATCAACCCGTGACTTTGAATTTGACTAGGAACTCAAACTTGAGAGGGTGTGCTAGGCTAGGGCGCACTAGAATACCAAAAAATTAGGTCCAATGCTTCACTGAAAGTGCCCAAGAATTTAGGTTAGGATTTGTTGTCATTGCAAGCTCAAAAACCCTAGTTGCAACTGCAACTGGTGCTATAATGAGCTTGATAAAGAACTGTTGATCTTCATTCTAGTGGTTAGACTGTTCTGAAGGTTGCGTGGGCCCATAACCTGTTAAAATATTCGATGTGCTTGTTTTAACCATAGACAATATCACTGTTGTCACCCAACCATATGCACGCAGCCACGCCCAAGCACCTTAACCTTTGCTAGATAGAATGGTTATGGAAAGCCACACTAGAACTAACAGATAAACCTTAGCTACAGCAACACGAGATGGAACTAGAAAACACCATCCAACTGCAGCAACAACATAAGACAAGGAGAGTGCACCTTCTCCAAGGGTAGCACACAAGAGAGAGTCTCCACAACCAGAGAACAAGAACAATACTCAACTGTAGTAGTTGCAGTTGCACTTCTTCCCCAAATTTTCACCTTCAACAAATCCACCAATATACTCCAAGATGTCACCAAGAACACCACCAAGAGATATTAGAAGGTAGGGCGCATATCTTAGGCTAGATAGCGCTAGAGAGAGAGAGAAAGAATCACCCTGGAAGATGCACCTTCCTTTCTTGCAATTGCAGCTCCAAACTTGTGCTATACTTTTTTGAGAGAGTGAGAGAAGTGAGTCTGTACAAATGAGGTCAAGTGCCTCCTATTTATAGTGGTTCTTGGCACATGTTTGCGTTGACTTATCCTTCTAGAAGCTAATATTTTAATATTAATTATTTTACTGAGCCAACTTGTCTTCTAGGGTTTTTACACATCCATTTAGGATTTCTCTGGCTTCTGGAATATTCTATTCTAGTCAAAGGTTACACATGGAGGTTAATACCTCCCACAACTACCATAATATCAACAATAAATACATTGGACAAATGATTATATAGAGTGATCCCACACTAAATACAAGGCAAACTGGTTTTTTTTCCATGTATATGAAACCTTTAAGGAAAAATGTGTTTTTTCATGTCTATGAGACAGGCAAAATGGTTTTTTTCCATGTGTATAAGTCAAGCAAAATGGTTTTTTTCCCATGTGTATGAGACATTTGAAGAAAAATGGGTTTTTTCATGTGTATGAGACCTTTAATTAGTTAAATAATTTATTTTATGTGTTAAACATGTGTATGATACCTTTAATTAGTTAAATAATTTATTTTATGTGTTAAACAAGTGAGTGAACTTAAGTTGAATTTTGGAATCTTAGTCAAACTTTGATTTTGAATTTTTAATCATAATATAATGCATTTAGCCTAGTTTTTTTAAGATATACATTACTTCGAGCTCACTTTTTGTTATGATACTTTATATCTAGTCTATGTTTTGGAGATAAATTGCATTTGGTCCCTTTCTTATTAGGATACATTACATCTAATTCCCTTTTTATTACGATATATTACGTTTAGTATACTTTTTGTCATGATACATTGCATTCAGTCCACTTTTTTGAGACCATCTTACATGAGCACCCTTCCGCATTGTATAATTCTATATATAACCAAATGATATAGGGAAAAATAATACATTTTACGGAACCATATAGGGAAAAATAATACATTGTATAATGGTTTGAGTTGGAGGAAAAGTTGTAACTAAAAGTATGAGAGGGAGAATAGATATGGACACGAGGAGAACGGATGAATCTTGAATTTTTATGGCAAAAATTATGTTTATGAATGTATATAGTGTGTTGCTTCATCTTAATTTTTTCCTCCTCTTTTTTTTTTTTTTTGTGATTAGGGTTTCTACCATATGTAATTAGGGTTTTTTTTTGTAGGTTAGGTTTTAACTTTGGGGTGAAAGCTATGGATCACTATGAAAAGATTTTGGAATATTTTGAAGATCCTTGGGTTGAAAGTTAAATTTTGAAATGTTTTGAATATCCTTGGGTTGAAAGTTAAATTTTGAAATGTTTTGAAGATTTTTGGGTTGAAAGTTAGATTTTTTTTTACCCATCCAAAGTCACGGTTTCTGTAGACTCTTGGATTTTGAGGGTGAGTATTCAAGTCCAAGTGCGCATGTTGAAAAGTGTGGGTTTTATGTTCCCTTTTTTGGTGGTGTTAAGGGTTCTAGTCATGTTATGACCTTGTATCACTTTGGTTACTTTGGAGGTGAGGGTTTTGGGAGTCTTATGCTTGAGGTATCAATTCAAGATAKAAGACCTCATGAATGTTGTTAGGTTGGTAYAGGGRAARATGGKTCCTATGTYGAGAGAAGAGGGTTTGCAATAAAAAATGGTATGTGAAGTACTTTTCAAAAGATCCCCTTGTGATCTATAAATGAGGGAATTATAGCCCACTCACTTCACCAACATTGATCTTTGAAAGTGACTTATGTTCTATGTTCTCGGTTTAGTGTTGAGTTCTCTGCCTTCTTAATTGATTTCAAAGCCTCTGTTCTAGCTTATAAGTCTAGGTGCAAACTTCTCCGCAACACTATATGCTCCACAATATGCCAATAAAGAAATATAATGTTGCTTAATTAAAATTCAATTGCTTACCAATTGACTACTTCCGACGTGTTTCCAATCACATGGGTTTCATGTATACCCTATCCCTTGTTCACGTGTGCTTCAATGCACATCCAACAAAGATCTCTTTGTCAATACAACTTTCCAACAATAAGTATAGTTAACTATATGCCTATAGGTAATGTTAGAATCACTTGTCCAATATTAGATTCAAATGCACTATGGTTCATAGTTCTATGCTCAACAAAACCAACAAACCACTTGTTATCAACAATCCAACAACAAAGCAATCAACTACTTTATCCTTAAATCCAAACCAACAATAAGTACAAGGTATTTTTCTAACAATTAGGAAAAATAGACTTCAACTCAGGATTTTAATACAATGCAAATCTCACTTACATATACATTTTCTTCTCATGTAAATGAAGTACCTTGAATGAAAATTTCATTAACAATTAACATATCATTCACAACACCTTCACAAGTTTCATGTGGTTGTAATCAAATTGCAATGCCACTTGAATATCATGAATTGAATGGGCTGGTAATTATTTAAACCATATATATGAAATGGAAATTTACTTATAACATATATGAAATGGCTTATTATGTAAACCATGCGAGGAATGATCACTCATTACACATATGGGATGGATGTACTAAATAAAACATATTTTACCATGAAGCATTCACATGAAAGGCACCACAAAATGCCAAACAATTAAGTCAGGATACGTCCACTAAGAAAGATCCACTAAATGCCAAGAATTGATGAGGAGGGTAGTTAAAAGAAATGTTTTATGATTTAATTTTATGTCATCGTTTACCATATGGTCATCCAAATCATGCACATGATCGACAAAGCCTTCATGAGACCCCATGGAGATGAAGCACAACGTCCAGGACTGTATGTGGGATTGTATATATCTGATGATGGTCACCTTCCTCATTTGAAGGGTAATTTTGTTGAAGTTTTGGTTCAAGAGGGTTAGCTTTCCAATGCTAGTATGCGAGAATATAAACTTGTTGAATGTGGTATTGTTTTGGAGAGGAGGGATTCAACCCTAGTTGTTCTGAGAGGTAATATTTCTTTAGGATCTTGTGTTTATTTATAAGGTGTTGTGATATCTTTTAGATAAATCAATTATAGTAAGCTTGCTAGCTTGGGGAAGGATATTTTATTGAGGAGTGATGGGGAATGGGAGCAATTAACCAATATTTATTCGACAGAAGGTTTTGGTCCTATTAAATTAGATAAGAATTCTTAATTCTCCTTAGTTGTAGAGTGTATTTTGAATGAGGTTTTGAATACGATACATTTAGTGAGATTGAGGTAGTTGTTAATGATTTGGGGAATGAAGTGAATACATTGGCTGATAGATATTGTGTGGTCGATCCTGCTAGAGGTGATAAGGCTAATGATGAAGTGTTATAGGGTGTGAATGGTGTAGGTGGGGATAAGGAATTGGATAAAAGAAAGAAGAAGTGTGTGAATCAACGTGATTCCTCGATCATGGTTCTGTGGGGAGGACATAAAAATGCACGAAGTGCTAGTTTTGGCTTCTCAAGCTCTAGTTGGTCATTTTCATGGAAGGAATTTGGGTGAATCAACACTAAGGGTGTGGTTGCAAGATACATGGGCTCCTCAAATAGGGTATACCCCAAAAATTTTCTTTTATCTAAAGGTTGTTTAGGGTTTCTCTTTAGGTCATAGAAGGGATTCACATAATATTTGAGTGCATCATTGGAAGTGGAATTCCATTCCACTTGTTCTCAAACATGATCTCCTTTCTTTAATTCTCATACAAAGAGAACTGATATCACCCATGCATGGGTAAAGTGTCTGGGTCTTCCTCTAGAGTTTTCGTCATTATAGATCTTGAAAGAAATAGGCAATGTTCTTGGTACTTTCATTGAAGTGGATATGACATTTCTGGACACTAGTATAATGTTTGAAGCTCGTATTTTAGTTGGTATTGACCTAAGAGAAGAGTTTGTTGCAGAGATCACCTTGCAAAAAGGAGACAATGCCTTCTCACAACCTATGGAATACATGGGGGTTCCATTTAGGTGTATCAAGTCTCATATGTATGATCATGTGGCTATGGACTATGAGTGATCTTTCCAAAATAAGGCTAGGATTTGGAAGGGTGAGGTGGGTAGGGAAGTAAATTCTAATTCATGGAAGGTTTTGTCAAACTCCATAGATGTTCTGTGGGATGGAGATAGGTTAGTGGCTCAAAGGGAGTCATCGAGCTTGGTGTTGGACGATGTACAAGAAGTTAAGGGTGGAGGGGAAAATGTGGTGATAGAAAATCTAATGGATACCCTTTAACCTTAAGTGAATGGCTCACCAAAAAAATGTTGGATTACTGAGAGAGGGGGGTGAATCAGAAATAGAGCAATCTAGTCCCTTTAAACCATATAATCCAAGGGCTATATCAATGAAGCATTATTATCCAATAACTGCAAAGTAAATAAGCAATGAACAAATGAACAATCATACACATACACAGTACACCAGTGTTTTACGTGGAAACCCAAAACGGGAGAAAACCACAGAATGTTTTTTCTTATATGTCTTGAAGAATTACATTCATTGGAAGCACCAACTTTCTTTGTTTTCCAGCTGCAACTGGAAGGAGGCTCCAACCCCCTAGTTTCTCAGGTTACAACCTAAGGGAAGCTCCAACTCCCCAATTCTCTAGATACAACCAGAAGGAGGCTACAACCCCCTATGTTCTTCGGCTACAACCGGAAGGTGGCTACAACCACCTGTCCTTGCCCCGTCCTGCCACCCTGAAGTAGA
>JZKD02S1051189.1:47906-71275 GCA_000966675.3 Picea glauca | reverse complement strand
GGTCTGCTTTGTCGATATAGTGGCCGAGACCGTTCCCTATTGCTTGCAGCGATGCAGAGTTCCAGCAGTGGATGGGGAGGTTTGGGAGTCTGACCCAAACTGGGACGTCCTTTGGAATCTTCAGGGCTGGATCGAAATTTGGAGTCCAGTGATTCAAGTAGAGCCCTTGTGCGCCCATGAAGTAAGGGTCGTTTCTGAAGATTAGGTCCCGGTCCTCCTAGGAAATGAACTCGAAGATGTAGAAGCCTTTGTCGATGGAGTAGCAGGTCACACTGTTCTTTGTTAACGGTCTCCAGTTCCTCTGAATCCAGTTGTCGTTTGTTCTTGTGGAAGGCCAAAGCCCCATGAACTGGCCGACTAAACCTCATTCTGAGAGAGAGATTGCTACTTTCATTGGTTGTTCTGGAGGAAGGCAGATTTCGGGTATGGCCACCAAACGCTTTACAAAGCTCGAGGATTCTCCTTGGGATGTCTTCTTCGAACAGGTTGTGATCAGTTTGTTGAATGTCGAAGAGGGGGAGGGAGGGGGCGGCGGCTCCCCTCCGTCCTGACTTGCCATGGCGGCCGATCCACTCAAAGCACGTCAAACCCTAACCGATTCAGCGCTTTGTTGCAGGGTCGACGCATTACCTCTGATTTACCAATCGGAGTCTGGGCATTGTTATCCTTAGCTATCTACGTGCATATTTATGATCTTCAGGTGGTCGGTGACTTGAAGCTTATAATAGACTGGCTTAATCAAAAATGTGACCTCCAAGTCATGGGTTTGGCTATTTGGAAAGATCAGATCAAGGCTCTCTTTCCGGAATAACAAAGGAAATTTTGTTACCGAATGAACTTATGATATATTATGATCACAGTATATGTAGTACTAAATTGTAATCATTCACTCTTCAAGAACTACAGAAAGAAATTTAGAGAGATGGAAACACAGAAGAAACACATAACTCAAATTGAACAAAACTTAGAATATATGTCTACACTTGTATTGATATTCAAAAAATGTTTTCTCTTTTATATTCAAAAAGAAGCCACCTCGAATAGATCTAAAATATATCTATTTATACAAAAATTGTTTGAATTGAAAAAATGTTGGACTTCCCACAATATTTGCCTAAAAATAGAATACAATCCGAATGAAATAAGATCATGTAGATATTGTTGAGTTTTGATTTGATGTGTTGGCACTTCATCTGTCCCTTCATTTGCTCGTTGTTGCACTCATTTTTCTTTGTTCTTTGAACTAGGTACACATGTCCATTAAGGACACCACAATCATTGGCTTACTATCTTTTCCATCTGATTTTGTTGACATCTCTCCCTTCGAATGCGTTTACTGGGATAAAGAATTGCAGATGAAGATATGGGGCTGGTAATTGGACAGGTAGCTCAACTATGGCTCATTATGGGATGGCTAACAGTGACATGGAAAAGTAATTGTTCACGAATAGGATGACGTGGGGACAAGTATCCAATAAGGAGGTGGGATGAGTGGATGCGAGAATGTAGGTGGTAGGGATAGACGGGGTAAGTGACGTGTAGAGAGAGGGGAAGTGTAGGTGGTGAGGTAGACGGTAACGGGAGCGTGGAGGGTGTGACAGGATGGAGGGTGAAAGGTAGAGTGGGTGGAGGGTAGGTGTTGAGTCAGGATTCTAACGGTCCAGCATTCAAATAATAATCAAATAAAATAAATGACTAAAATTCCCTTTATATGTTTCTATTTTGCAGGGGTGCGAGGAAGTGGTTTTGATGTAACACGCCTTTTGTCACGCAATTCACCTGGTGATGCCACGTACCCCTGAGAGAAAACCACGGTTTAAATTGCGGGACTGCCCTTCGAAATTAAACCCCACGCAACTTCGCCTCCCGCAATCTCTCTCAATCGTTGATCTCGAGAACTCACGATCCACGATACTTCGAACTTGATCAACTTGGTGCTTCTACCATATTTAGCCCTTCCCTTCCATATTTGGTCCCTTTCTTGATCCATCAAGCCTCCTTGCAACTTTTCGTGGCACTATAATCCTCAAGAAAATAAAACTAGCCTACCTATAATAAGAGAAGTTTGTAAGCTTTTCACCGAATGAAAAAATGCTAAGCACAAATGGTAAAATGACTTTGAAATTCAAAGCATTTTATTGCTAAAGTATATCGGTCTTCGTATAGATCTACAGACGAAGAATTTATTAAAAACTTAATGGAATTTATTACCTGGTGATTCACAATCTTTATTGAAATCATTAACCTTAGTCAATCATAAATGTCATTAACACTTTGATGGTTCGACGTTCGGAAAATTGATTATGACACGGTAGAAATTACCCGAAGTCTAAAACTGTGGAGTGATTAATTAATACTTACTCATGATTAACCTCGGTTATTAAATGTTTTATTAACTCTTTTAAAATGCTTTTTACTTTTTGTAATATTCATTTCTTCGGTGCTTTGATACTTTGGTGGTTTGTGAACTCGATCTTTGTTAAAACTCCCGAAGGGAAATCTCCGAGAGTGATGTGGCAGAGATGACATCATTCTTGATGACATTTTAAGAAAAGAGAGGTTCCACGTGTCACTTGAAAACGTGTGAATCATCCGACGTAAATGTCAAAAATAAGTGCCACGTGTCAATCCAAGAAAAGATTTAAAAGATACGTGTCCCATGACACGTCCGTAATTCCTTTAGGAATTACCACGAGTGACTATCTTTGGGACTTCGGAGTTTCGGGGTTTTTGTTGTTTAGATTTGTTGGAATACCCGAAGTGCGAAGCTTTGAAGCAACCGTTAAAGATTTTCTTTTAAAACTCAGGCAACTTCTAAACTTCATATATCATTAGGATCATTCGATCAAATTAGAGTAACTCATCGACAATAGATATTGTAAGCGCCTTATTGATAAATAACAACCAATGGATTTATATTAAAATTAAAAGGCAATTGTCTAAGTTTTTTTCTTTTTGGGTAAAATTTTTGTATTTCTAAGAGGCAAAATCTAAAGTTCAAAAGCTCAAAATTATACGTGTTCTAACATAGGCTCCATCTGGGGATTGTGGCTCCCTGTGAGGCGCGAAAGAACAGTAGACCAAGTTCCTTTATTGGGTAAATGGAGTCATTATTGCTTTTTGAAAAAAAATTCCAATTTTTTTAAGAGTTAATCATACATAGAAAAATGAAATTATCCAAGTTTAAAAATCTTCAAAACATACTTAATGATCGATCTCAAGTTAGGCTACTAAAAATTTCTTTTTCTTAAAATTGATTTCAAAATTGTTTAAGATAATCAAAATAATTTTAACTAAAATATCAGCTTTGACCGACTTTGTTCGCTTCAAGGTTAAGCAAATGTAACATATTTATTTAGGGAACCCCTAGTTGGTTTAGGATGTAAAAAATCATCAGAAAGAGAAATAGATAAAAAAGTATGATATACATATATGTATGACAACCTTACATATATCATAGATATTGCTTCACTGTCAGTGAGCATGTTCAGTGTCCCGGTGAAGTTATCTACTTCTCCCATTGAATTTATTTTCACCACTTCAATTAACAAAATGGTGTTTCGTTGAGATGAGGGCAATAGATATATGAATTTCCTTTCATCATCTATTTTGGACAAGATGGGGGCAATCAAATTATGAATTTCCTTTCACCATCTGTCTTATATTTTAATATTTTGAAGTGGGGGAAATCAATTTGTATGTAACATACAAGGGATGATATATGTTTAAAATATTTAGACTGGAAAAGAAGGTCTGTCAATAATTTTAAGAATACTCTGAAACTAACTTTCTTCCAATATTCAATACACCTTCACCTATAGGAGAATTTTTTTGGGAATTTTAATTTTTTCAGGGATCAACCTTGAGCGAAATAGTCAATTTAAAGTTTGATAACATAGCTAAAATTATCAGGATTAGCCTCGACATACTTTTTCAATTAAAATCAAAGAAACATAAATATTTTTGCCTAATCTTATTTTGAAAATATGTTTTTTAAGTTTTCAGAGCCAATGTAAGTTTCTTTATTTCTATGAATACTAAAAGAAAATAAGAAAGGAGAAAGAAAATCTAAAGTGGATAAGAACTTGGGGATAGGTAAAAACAAATTGACCCAAACATAGATTTGAAGGATCTAAATTAAAAATATCCTAATCCTACACAAGTTTGTGTATTTAGTTCAGACTTCTTTCGAGTTTATTTATTATTATTTTATTTTCATTTCAAAGATGGCTTTAGAATTTATCAGCATGACACTTCAAATTTTAATTTTATACATCTCTGATTTTTAGGTCGGGTGATAATATCATCATGAGAAAAACTTTCCTTCATATTCATTTTAAAAAGAATTTTTAAATTTTATTTGAACTATAATAAGAGTAGGGACTCATACCTTATTTTCATTTTGAATTTTCAGCAAGGCAGATTATTTATTTATCACCTATTTTTAGAGAAATCAAATGCTTGAAAGACGAGTGTCGAGTTTTTATTTAGCCTCATCTCTTGTTCAACAAGATCTATTCTGCAAAAGGAACAAGAACAGTAGACCACGTGCCTTCATCCTTTTGCGACCTAAAATTAACCATGTCAAACTCTGAGCCCCGTCATTGGGCTATGGAGTCATAATGCCTAAAAATTGAACTATAATGGATGCCAAACTGAGAACCGAACTATTGAACTGAAATAAAATGTTGAACTAGAATGTTGAAATGAAATGTTGATTTGGAAAACTTATTTATATACATTGGCCCTACATTAATCAGGTGAAATTCCATTGATCAATTAATATGGAATTTCCAATGGAGCCATGCAAATAGTGGATTGCTTAACATACCTTGTTTATGTTGGATGAAAGAATGAAAAAATAATATTTTTTTGCAGCAAAGAATGAATAGGTAACTTGCGCTTACTGTTGAAGTTTGGTTGCACACAAAACCCTACAACATTTTGGACCTCTTGAAGAAAATACTCCAACCAAACAGCCACTGGATCATGAAAAGATAAATAATTTTCAGAGTCAACTGATACCTCTTCCCGTTGGCCAAGCTGCATGAAATGCCTTTGCACACTTTCTCCACTACTGATCTTTTCTTTTTATGGCTTCAGAATGTCATATTGAGGCTCACTAGTTTGGTGCTCATCAGTTGTTAAACAGGAAAGAGAGATCAACTACTCCAGTAACCCCTCCTTATTTCCTTTATCGCCTGTCCAAGAATCTTCTTTATCACCATCATACACAAGCTGATTTATTTTACAATGCAACTGATAATTTCTTGTTGAACATAACTCTTTGAAGAAATAATTTGATGTTCATCAACTTCAAGATCGCATTCATCATAGTTATCAAACAAAGGAGAACTATTGTATGTTTCCATGCATGTTGGGAAAGAAATTTTCCCTTCTTCGTTGTCTGGATACTCATCATAAATAGGCTGATTATAAAAAATTTATGAACCTTGACTTTCAAAAACCTCCATTTCTTAATAATCTAGTAATGATGACTGAATACTAGCAGCATGATCAAAATAAGAATTTAGAACAATAGTTTGATCATGACATTAATTATTATGAACATTTGGTACAATGACTAATGCACTTAGAGTATTGTTTCCATTGTCAACATCATTACCAAAATCATCTTTTCCAAGAGTTGATTGCTTATAGTCTTCAACAAGCCATTGGTTGTTGCAAGGATCTAGATCATTGGAAGATTCATCATCATGTCTTTGATCTGCTTGAAAGACTAGAGGGTCTGCAAGGATTTCTTCATTTTTACTTGCAATCATGTCGTCTTCACTCCTACTGTTGCAAGAAACCTCTTCTTGATTTACTTCAAAGTTTTCTTCATACAAATTTGCCTAATCTGTTTGAAGGAGATATTGTTTTTCTGCAAATTCTTCTTCATATATTTGACCACAATTGCTATCATGTTCTAATTTTTCATTAGCAAACTAATTATCTTTACAATCTTGTTCTATGAAATATAAATTGCAACAGTATTCAAAATGAAGATCAGATGGATAGATCCTCCTGCAATACTTATGGAAGGAAGCATGAAATTCTTTTAACGATGAGATGATGGACGGAGGAAAAGACTTGTACCAATGACGAGCATCTCCTCCTAGACTAAACATGAACATTTTCATCAAAACATATTCATGATGAATATCTGGTTCATCCATAAGCTTATGAAACTCAAACAAGTATTGTGCAGGATTATAATTTTTATCCTCTCTAAAACTAGGAAGATAATCTCCCCGTTCTTTAATATCAAGAACAAAATTTGGAAAACCAAAAACTTTTGTAAAGTCCAAAGGATCAAACCTTGCAGCAATTCGAGTAGCGAAAGAACTTAAAATCTTGAAACCAATGGATTCGCCAGTGAATCATATGAAGTCTTTGAACCAAGGAGTCGCCAAGTGAATTATCAAAGCCAGTTGAATGTCTATCCTTTGTTCACCATCAAGGAATAGACCTAAGATTTTTCGTACCCCAGGGAAGATATAGACCTTCAAAAATGTCCCCGACAACGACACCAAAAAGATGTTGTTCCATAGATTGATTCTAAGGCTCAAAGAATAATATCAGGCATCAAAGATTTAAAATGAAGTGTTTTTATAAGTGCTTTTTTCTACCTTCAGTTTTCTGAGAAATAATCTTTTAAATGAAATTAATGATAAGACAGTATAGAGGTTGTATATCATTATCTAAGTCGCAATTATAATGTCAAATGATGTAGAAATGATTTACAAGACCATTAAAACAAAGTCAGGTATCAATTACAAATAAGTCTCACCTTGTTTGTAGTAGAAGAAAAGTAGAAGATGCACCCTTGAAAGGAGAGAAAAAATGCAGTGATTCACACAAGTCACAGGTCTTGTTTTAATCACAGTAATAATAGAGGAAAAGTTGGTACTGATTGAACTTCTGATATATTATGATCACAGTAGATGTAGTACTAAATTGTAATCATTCACTCTTCAAGAACTACAGAAATTTATTCAGAGAGATGGAAACACAGAGGAAACACATAACTCAAATTGAACGAAACTTATAATAGATGTCTTCACTTGTATTGACATTCAAAAAAAAAAAAAATACATTCGGAAAGAAGCCGCCTCGAATAGATCTAAAATCTATCTATTTATACAAAAATAGTCTGAAATGAAAAAGTGTTGGACTTCCCACAATATTTGCCTAAAAATAGAATACAATCTGAATGAAATAACAACATGCATATATTGTTGAGTTTGGATTTGATGTGTTGACTCTTCATCTGTCCCTTCATTTGCTCGCAGACGCACTCATTTTCCTTTGTTCTTTGAACTGAGTACACATGTCCATTAAGGCCACCACAATCATTGGCTTACTGTCTTTGCCATTTGTCCCTTCGAATGAGTTTAATGGGATAAAGAATTGAAGTTGAAGAAATGGGGGTGGTAATTGGACATGTACCTCAGCGTTGTCTCGTTATGGGATGTCTAATAGTTACGGGGAAGAGTAATTGTTCACGAATAAGATGACGTGGGGACAAGTGTCCAATAAGGAGGTGGGATGAGTGGATGTGAGAATGTAGGTGGTAGGGATAGATGGGGTAAGTGACGTGTAGAGAGAGGGGAGGTATAGGTGGTGAGGTAGACGGTATCGGGAGCATGTAGGGTGTGACAAGCTAGAGGGTGAAAGGTAGAGTGGGTGGAGGACAGGTGTTGAGTCAAGATTCTAATGGTCCAACATTCAAATAATAATCAAATAAAATAAATGACTAAAAGTCCCTTAATACTTTTCTATTTTGTGGGGGCATGAGGAAGTGATTTTGAGGTAACCCGACTTTCATCCCACAATGCACCTGGTGATGCCACGTACCCCCGAGAGAAAACTGTGGTTTAAATTGTGGGATCACCCTTCGAAATTAAACCCCGTGCAACTTCACCCCCCATAATTGCTCTCAGTTGTTGATATCGAGATCTCTCAATCCACAATACTTCAGACCTGATCAGCTTGGCACTCCTGCCAGATTTATCCCTTCCCTGCCATATTTGGTCCCTTTCCCGATCCATAAAGCTTCCTTGCAACCTTTTGTGGCGCCATAATCCTCAATAAAATAAAACTAGCATGCCTGTAATAAGAGAAGTCTATAATCTTTTCACTGAATGAAAAACCACTAATCGCAAACGGTAAAATGACTTTGAAATTCGAAGCATTGTATCCATAAAGTCTATCGGTCTTCATATAGATCTACTAACGAACAATTTATTAAAAACTTAATGGAATTTATTACCTAGTGATTCACAATCTTTATTGAAATCATTAACCTTAGTCAATCATAAATGTCATTAACACTTCGATGGTTCGGCGTTCAGAAGATTGATTATGATAGGGTAAAAATTACTCAAAGTCTGAAACTGCGGAGTGATTAATTAATACTTAATCATGATTAACCTTAGTTATTAAATGTTTTATTAACTCTTTTAAAACACTTTTTACTTTTTGTAATATTCATTATTTCGGCGCTTTGATACTTCAGTGGTTTAAGAACTCGATCTTTGTTAAAACTCCCGAAGGGAAATCTCCCGGAGTGACATGTCAGAGATGAAGTCATTCTTGATGACATGTTAAGAAAAGAGAGGTGCCACATGTCACTTGAAAACGTGTGAACCATCCTACGTAAATGTCAAAAATAAGTGCCACGTGTCAATCCAAGAAAATATTTAAAAGACACGTGTCCCATGACGCGTCCGTAAGTCCTTTAGGAATTGTCACAAGTGACTATCTTCGGGACTTCATAGTTTTCATGGTTTTTAATGTTTAGATTTGTTGGAATACCCGAAGCGTGAAGCTCCGAAGCGATCGTTAAAGATTTTCATTTAAAACTCAGGTAGTTTCTAAACTTCGTACATCATTAGGACAGTTCGATCAAATTAGAGTAACTCATTGACGATACATATTGTAAGAGCCTTATTGATAAATAACAACCAATGGATTTATTTTCAAATTAAAAGGCAATTCTCTAAGTTTTTTGCTTTTTGGGTAAAAAAAAAATATTTCTAAGTGGCAAAATTTAAAGTTCAAAAGCTCAAAATTATACGTGTTCTAATAGGAGGTAATGTCTCTAGTGATACTCATCTTGGCACAAATCCGACCTACAAAGGATCCAAACTGGGTAGAGAGGTCTTGTTTCAAGGTTTCCATTTTTTCTTCTATGGTGGAATGAATTTTGTTATTGATGGTGGTAATATTGGCATTGAGTTGTTGCACTTCCTTCTAGGCCTCTGGGAAATCAGAGGACAAGGTATTGAGGCAGGCTTCAAGGTCTTGGCTATGGGTGTGGGCCATAATGAAAGGGGGAACATGAAAGGACCCAGTGGGACCACACAAAAAAGAGGTTATGGGTGAAGGGTATCATGACGATCAAGGTGATGAGGGGAATCCAATGGGGTAAGTCCCAAATAAGGGGATCAGAAGGGGGTTGGGTTAGAAAATTTGCTGAAGAATTATAGGTATGGTTGCGATCAGGGCGAAGGGAGGAATCTAATGGGATAGGGCTCAAATAATGGTGCAGATAATATCCATACTTTTTTTGTACTCCTACGGAGTTATACTTCGATCTGAAAAATACTGCAGTGTTGAAAGGCCCAAATTCTTAACAAGAAAAAAATGTGTAGTAATTTCGCAACCAGAATGCAGGAAATAAAGTTGTGCGACAATAGATCTTGTCTATTTTGTTTCTTTTTTTCTCCCAAGGGTTAGAGTATTCATGGTTTCCACAGACAAGGGTTTTCTTCATGTTATATCTCTTTGATATACGTGTGGGGTCCAATAGTAGTACTCACCCCAATATCTCAGGGAACTAACTAAGGAAGCTAGATCGTGCCCTTAGTCGTACAACCCGAATACCCAGGTACTAGGGAGTATCTTCCCGAGTGTTGTTCTTGGTGGCACTATAGTATTCAGGCAGATGATCAATTTATATATGGAGGGACTCAAGATATCTAGGTCGATCTGTATACAGGTGTTATCTGATGCGCTACCACTCAAAGGGGTACCAACATGGGTTACAAGGGTGGAAAACAATGTGCACTTAAGTACTAGTTGTAGTTCTTCCATGTATGCTTCTCCGACTGCAGTTTTATGCGTTGAACGACAGATATTTGTAGCTTTAAGTCGATGTAATACGTATGTACCCTGAGAAAAAATAACCCACAATTTTTTTCCAGGGAAAGTGCTCTCATACCACTTGTAAGGTACTAGATCTATTATAATAGTTGAAAACATAAATATTGCAAAGAATAACAGTGGAACAACACAATAGATGAAACCACAACACCAAAATAATACATTTATTGATAGGAAACAATGTTCACTTGCCTCTTCGAGGGGGCAACCTCCGGCGGAGAAACGCTCTAATACAATAATTCTCAAGACAAAACTTCTCATGCCCTCGACTCCTATTTATACTAAATATATCTACCAAAAGAACAATTTAGAGGAAGATCTTCTAGAAGCGTAAGCTTCTATTAGGTCTTCTTACATTTGAATTATCCTTCCTTATTACTAGGCCTAATTAAGATAGGCCTTAACTACATGGAGAATATATTATTCTACATACGTGAGAGGTTAGGGAGGTTAGGTTCCTAACAACTGCTACCCAACCATCTAGTAAAAAATCGACTATATAAATTTCTATAAAAATGTGCTAGAATATCCCAAAAAAGTTCTGAGTAAAATTCTTATGAATCATCATCTAATAGGTCCTATGATTAGATCATATTATGTGAACATTTCAGAAAATCATAGGAACTTATGCTAAGTGGATCCATGAGTCATGAAGAAATCATTCTGGCTCTTTTCAAATATCTTCAATGAGCCTCGATCCAATTCCAATCCAATTTTTGAGAGGTGGTCCGCTTCTTGGTTCCATTCCATGTAAACATGATCAAAAGTGAGATGAGAGAAGTATTGGATGTTTATTTTGATATTCTCGAATAATGGCAAAAGTTTGTAATTCTACAAGGATAAATTCCCCTTTCATCCAATTAATGACTACCTGAGAATCCCCATAAATGTGAAGTTGTGTAATTTATTTTTCTTGAGCTAGCTAAAGGATGAGTTTCAAAGCCGTGATTTAGTTGAAATGTTTGTATTTGGCTCGAGCCAAACACAAAATTCAATGGAATGAGTGTGTGAGATGTGCAAGATACAACCTGATGCTACCATTGAGGAGTTCCCTTGGGTTTCCCCGTCAAAAAATCCCAAGGCTTATCAATCTAAATTTGAGGATCCCATTGAGATTTGGGTTACTTAGTATTGTTACCATGAGGAAAATCTAAGAGGATAGAAAATCTTTGAGTAGCACAAAGTTGAGCTAAAGGGATTGTATCCTCAGAGAGTGTATGGTTACTGGTTATCCAAATTCCCCATGCCACCATCAAGGGGAGTGCCTTGATATTGTGAGAGTGTTGATAGATGAGGCAAGATTTTAAAGATTCTTCAATGGAGTCTCCATTCCACCTACAAAAGACCCTATTGTTTTATGAATCTTCATCGAGACCTCATGAGTAAATTTACAACCCATAAAGAGATGGTGATAGTTCTCTAAACCTTGTCCACATAGATAACACCTTCCAGGGCCATGAAAAATCCTTTTTTGGATTTTGTCCCAAGGGATATATTATGCAACATAAGCCACATGAAAAGTTTATTCTTTGGAGGATATTTTAGCTTCCAAAGAATTTCCCCCCACCATGGAGCAGGGTCTTCTCTTACTTCTTGAGCTAGTGTTGCATAACCAAGTCTCATAGTATAACCACCCATGGGATTTAGGGACCACAAAAGTTGATCGTCTTGCTCATTGGAGGAAACAAAGTTGTTTTGGAGTGGCATAATGTTGTTATTCCACTGAGGTGCCTAATCACCTTCAATTCCTAATTCCTTCGAAGTCATCCATTGCATCTGTCTATTTACAAATTCTCATCTCATGATTTGGTTGAGGTAGTAAAACCCACCTCTGTTAAGGTCCCTAATGAGATGTTTAGGAAGAATATGATTACTTTGACACCATATACAGGGATGCTTTCCAATAAGTACATGAGATCCATTTCCTATACACCAAATAAACCATCTTCATAATAATGGAAAAGCATTGATTATTGCTTTCCATATAATGGATCCATTCTACACCTACTTTTTTGGCTTTTAAATTTAGTTAATGATAGATTCATGGGGAAAATACTTTGCCTTTGTAATATGAGCCCAAAGCCCTATTCCCTGTATAATCCCCCACATATTTTTTGCAGCCAAAGCCTTGGATAATAAGAAGATTTTTTTTAAACCCCATCCTCCTAAGGCTTTTAGATATGCTAGTTTTTTCCATGAGGCAAGAACCATCGGTTTTTTGTCTTCACTTCCAGAACATATGAAATCGAATGATAATTGTTAGATTTTTCTTGGGATACCTTTTGGGATCCAATAAAGAGAGGCTCAATATAATGGGATATATTCTGTGATTTCCTTGACTAGAACCAAGTGGCTTTCTCTGGATAGCCATTTTTTACACCAAGCATATAATTTTCTTTCTAGCTTTGCCAAAATCTGTAGCTAGTCATTTTTCGAATAACTGTTAACTTGCATATGAACCCCAGATAATTAAAAGTTATACCCAAGTCCTATGACTAGAGAGAGAGTATTTGGGATATTTCGAACCTCTCCTACTCGAAGAGTCCTCATGCATATAGAGAAGACTTTTCATTATTGATGCTCATCCTAGTAGCCTTGTTGAAAATAGATAGTAACTCTTCAATATGCTCTACAAATATAATGTTCCCTTCACAAAAAATGAGGATGTCATCAACAGAATGTAAATGAGAAATGGTGCACCTGAGACTTATGGTTATACTTTTTAATATGCCTTCAAGGGAGGCGTCCTTCAATAGTCTACTCAGTCCTTATGTGACTAAAACGAAGAGAAGGGGAGATATTGCACCCTTGTCTTAGGCCTTGTTCTTCTTTGAATAAGTTTGTTGCATAACCATTGATTAGGATGGAAAAGGATTTTGTACTTATGCAGTTCAAGACCCAAGTGACAAAGGAGTGGCAGAATCCCAAGTGAATAAGAAGCAATCTTAGGTACAACCAACTTACACTGTTAAAGGCCTTGGACATGTCAACCTTGAAAGTGATGGCTCTCTCATTTCCTGTGTGAATATAGTCCATAATTTCTTGAGCAATTCTAATGGCCTCATGTATTTGTCATCCTTCTAAAAACCTAAACTATTCATGTGAGATATGGGTGGAAAGAATATGCTTTAAGCCTCGAGTTATTATCCTTGTGACAATTTTGTGTATGTTATTGCATAATGATATGGGATTGAATTGTTTGAAAGTGGAGGGGTTGTCATATTATGGAATAAGAGAAATAAAAGTGGAGTTATATGCTTCTAACATCCGTCCAGTGGATTTGGAATACTCCACCATCTTTAGCAATTTCTAACCCAAGATGTCGAAACAATTAGAAAAAAAATTCCACCGACAACATGTCCAATCCAAGGATTTTGTCCTTCTTGAAGGTATGTAGAACCCTTTGGAGCTCATCCTCTGAAATTTCTACCTTTAAGTGTATGTTTCCCTCCTATTCTATAAAAATAGGGAAGTGAGAAGCCACATTGAGAATGGAATCTATTGTTGCTCGATAGTATGCCTTATATAAAAATTTCAAATGTTTTATGCTAACTTTGCAAAGGAGGTTGCTTGGTCCCATTTTCCGGATTGGTTTCCCAAATAGTGTTAATCGACTTCTTGTGATTGGAAAACTTGGTGTTTTCATCACTTGCATGCAATTAGATAGCTCTGCTTTTAATCCTCCATTCCCTCTCTTTTGATAGAAATATTTTCCATTTGTTTTCCTCCAATGATTTTAGAAGATCCCTTTGTTGTTAATAAATATTTCCCTACCCCTCCCCTTGAATAAGTTGTCATAACTTTGTTTCTATATCCTCCAAACTTCGATTGTCTCTATAGCATTTCATTTTTTACCAGGAGTTTGCAATAGCTTTTTCTCTCTTTAGGTTTTCAAGAAATTTTACATGAGAAGATTCCAGGAGAGATGCATTAAAAGGCCTCTAGAAACCTTTGATTTCATCAATAAATGAGGACTCCTCTGGCCAAGACGGATTTATTGAAAGGTTTGTGGGGATTGTCTACAAAAGGGGTAATTCAAAAGAACTCAACAGGCAAATCTAATTGAGTTTTTGGTCCCCAAAATTCACTAGCACAAAGGGTAAAGTTTAGGTCTCCACCCTTCATGACAAGACCACCCTTCAACACAGGAGTGTGAAGTAAATATTCCCAAAATATCATGTGCTCAAAGTAAGGCCCATAAATATTTACACACGTAATCTCCAAATTCATTTCCTGGGAACGAAACATCTTTCCTAGATCACCTATAATGACCCATGCATTTTGTAACAGGAAATATTTTTTCCTCCAACCTGCAAGAAGCACCCCTACCTTCCTTGAGCATCCATAGCTAAGAAATCCCATCCTGGAAGAGAAGGACTAAGGGATTTAATTTCTTTATCTCCATTCATCATAGTTTCTTGAAGGAATATGATTGATGGTTTGTGAATTTCCACCGACCTTTTTAAGACCAATTTTTTGGAGGGATTGGCCAACCCTTGTCAATTTAGGGATAATATTATCATAATGGTCCCTAGGATATTTTCTCTAAGGGAACCAAAGAGTGATTGCTTCTTTCTAGTTCTGACTTCAGAGTCTGCTTGTTTCGGGGAAATAGAAATTAGGTGTTTTCTCCCCCTTTGTATAAGTTTCCTCTCCATTTCCTCATACTCACCTAAACCCCCCTCCACTCCTTTAACCATGGGGTAAATGCCCTTTTTCTTGGATCTAGAGTTGTATTTTCAACTCGGTTGAGGAGGAAAGTCAGTCTGTACAAGTGGGTAAACAATGGGGGGGAGGGGAGAAACTCTCTTAGGAGAGGCAGATTAATGAAATTTCTTAGATTAATGAGTGTTAGATAAGGGTATCAATGTGGTGGGTGAAGGAGCTACCTCATGCTAATGTAATTCAGATAAGGGAATTAGAGTAGTAGGATGGGGTCAGCTAACCTGAATAATATAGAGAGGAAATCTTCTTCACTAACCCTCTTTGAGATAGATGGTAAAATCCAAAAAGATCCAAATTGAATTTCAAAATGAAAATGAGAGGTGGAAGTATAGATCTTACCCATAATCAGTTTATCACTTACAACCTTGACCTCGTCCAAAACCTTGGGAGAGATTCTCAAGGTGCCCTCCTTCATTAGGGTTGTAGTATGAGCTTTAGCAGTCTGTACCAATCAACATGGAGCATTGTGTTGGAATCTACTCTACCTCATATATTTTCTATCCTTGTGAACCCATTTTTGGAATTTGGAGCCCTACGCATAATCCAAGCCCAAATGTCCATATGAGTGGCACTCCTGCATTGAAAGGGAATTCCCTTGTAATCCACTTTCAAACTATAGACCTTCTAACCACACCTGATTGAGATTACGTCCGCTAGACCCCTTGAGACATTGATTCCAACCAGAATCTAAGTCATCCCCATGTTGCTAGAGGAGTGAAATAAAAGGCCCACCTCATAAAAAAAACCCTATCAGGTTCCCAATTTCCTAGAATGCATCTTTGGACCATAAAATGAGATGTAAACCCAAGAGATGGACCCAAATTGGAATGATTTATATCCTTTCATATATTTTGTTGAAGTCAATCCACCACTTCTTAAGGAATAAGGCTTGCATCCCCCAATTCCAATAGGAGAGGAGTCTATTTTCATCCTCACCTGAATTTGTTACCCAAACCATCCATCCACAAGCCAACAACATACATTTTGGTGTGTAACCCAAAATCCCTGTGAATTTATATACCATACATCACTTCAGAGTTTCCATTGGTATCCACTTACTAGGGAATCTACCCACCAGCATCGCCTCCTCCATGGCCATAATTTCATTTAATTTCACTTCTTCACCTAGAAATAGGTTAGGTTCCTCCATCTTGCACTTGACACACTTCTTTATTCCCCTGTGAGATTCCATAACAACTGCCTCTAAATTTGTCTTCTAAGGATTCTAGTTTTGTGCAGGAATGCAACCACTCATCAGATCTCCCATAAGGTGTTTTCCAATAAAAATTCCAAATAGTGAATGTCTTACAGTCCCCTTATGTGGTAATCCAGAACTATCTAGTCCAGGTACTTCACCATGATGGATTGTAGTGGAATTTTGGGGCCTTGAGGAATCATGATAATCATCTTTTGTATCATTTCCAAGTGAGTATGTGACAAGAACCATCACCTCATCTAACTCTCAAGAGTTGACAGTCTTCCCCGTGCCTCCATAGAGTCGAGTTGTAGTCACTTCAGGAGATGATCCTCTTATATTGTCCTCCACATGTGGGTTTGAAGCCCCTAACTATTGTATGATGGAGTCGAGTACCGCAAGTGTGTCCTTTGCTAGAGGTTGAGCCATCGATAGATGGTTTGTGGCAGAGGAGTAACCAAAAAAGAACCAAGAATTTTTGGGGAGTCCTAGATTGACCTTCCCTCGATCAGGTCATTCGTGAAATCCACCTATTCTTTATCCATGAACTGAGGTGACGTCTGTCAAGGATTGATAAATACATGGCTCTATGTTATTAGATCTGGGACCAATTTTTGTCCTGCTTAAACTGCATAAACCATGTCCACCGTTGAAAACTTTGTGGAAACCCTAACCCTAATCGCAATCACCATCCACATATTATCTAGGTCTATCCCACTAATCACTATGTATCATATGGAGTACTATAATTTATATGTTTGCATTCTTTAAATAAAGTTTGAGAAGCACGTGACATTCTAGCTTTAACCTGGATTTTGAAAGCCTTTTTTTAATTAAGAGGTGCACCTAATTTATATTAGTGCACTGGGTGTATGTTTGTAATTAACGCACTAGTGCGCTTTATTTTGATATACATAAAAAATAAACCTACATTAAAACCACCACAAAGAAAAACCTCAATAAAGCTTAGACTAAGAATGTTTTCATTTCCATTTGTGCTATAAATTATTATATTGGTGTCTATATGTCAATATAGTGCAGTGGTGTGCTTAAGTTTAAGTGGTGCACTACAAATTGAATCAAGTTTTTTTAAAGAGATCATGTGTTTATCATCAATGCATTCAAATATTGAACCAAAAAGTGAGGAGGGATTTCATTTTATAAAAGTGAGTTTAAAAAAAAAAACTAATCCATATTCCATTGTTTGGCTAGAAGTTAGAGGGGAGACTTGTGCAAGAAACATTTACTATGGAAGATATTAGAGTGGGTATATTTTTATTAAGAGCCAAATTTGTAAGGGATCAATTTGGGTTATATTAAAATCTACAAAGAAGAAATTCCAGGTATATGACTTCATCTTTTCATTTCAAAATTTTCCCTTGATTGATTAAAAAATTATCATTTTTTTAATTTGTTCTTATAAACATTTATAATACGTTTTCAAGAAAATAAAGGGGTCTTAGACTCACCTTTTGTGCTATAAACACTATCTTTCTTGTTGCTTCCTTTTTGTTTTATGTCACTGCAAACCCTAGTAGTAGGTATTTAATATCTCTACCCTTCACAATGAGATTTTTTTGGGCGGGCTTGAACATTTGAATTTGGGGCTTTAGGTATCTATTTGATTGGGACCACTTATTTCCTTGGATCCCAAAACTTGTTATTCTCATATTTGAAAATAAAAGAAAATGTTTTTATGCACACTACAATAAACATGTACCAATGCAATGTTTACTATGGAGCACACCACTTGGTGTTTCTATTAAAAAAAAAAACAATTGGTTTCATAGTGCATATCATACAGTAATGACACATTTGTGTGTTTGTTAGTGTATAATGCATTGCTTGAATGTCTTATTTTCCAAGAACAATTTTTATTTTAATAGTACATACTATACAATAAATATGCACCAATGTGTATCGATATATAAAACACACCATGTAACATGAAAGCAATTTTAGTTTCAAATTATTTACTTAGTCTGTAAAACATATTTCATACTTTGTATATTTCATTATGCGAGACTTTTATTGATAGAAGATGGATAATAGAATATCAAAGAAAAAAATGTGTATCAAGGAGCACAAATGAAGCACATCTCAAGAAGAGAACATGACAAGTTATTTGAAGCTTTAATATAAAAGTAGTATTTGAATTATGTGTCGGTTTAAATGACGTGTATTAGTAAACGTTTGTTATGTAGAGCAATAACTTCCAAAAAAACTAAATAAGATTATTTGCAATCTAAGTGGAAAAGAGCATAGAAGCTTTATGGAAATGTTGCAAAAATGGGAATTAGGTGGATCAAAAGCTTGTCAACATGCAATTTCTTTATGATTTTTTACTAATAATGTATTTTTTTAACAATAATAGCTAACATGTTTCAAACATTCAATTTCACATGTGTTGAAGGTTGTGCATGGATCGACATCAAGAAAACAAAAGCTTCTTTTAAGAAAAAAAACAATTATGAAGTATGCAAATGATTATGAATGAAGTGATTGAGGTGAAAAACTTTTATGAAATTATGACTAATATAATGAAAATAACATAAAACATTATTTTCACTTACAATGCAAAAATTGATCTAATAAATCCAATAATCAAATTATATTTAAGTTGCAACATGTGTTTCTAGAGCAATAGGCAATGAAATCTATGAGACTTACAATGATAAAAAAAAATTACAATAACTAAAAATAATCATTTAAAAAATATTATTGTTAAACATGTTTTTCTATAATATGTATATACTAATGCAAAAACTATCAAATTAATATTTTCACTATATTTGCTTTCATATAAACATTAATAGATTTTTTAGTTAGACTTTTCATTTTTTTATGAGGATTCCAATGAACAAATGACATCATATCTGAAATATGCTAGTAGGGATGTTAAAAAAAGTGTATAAGGAGATGGTCGTTAAAATGAGAATAATTTAATCGCATGAGACACTATCCCAACAACAACATCCATCAAACATAGGTAATTATTGATTTTTTTTATGCTTAATCGGGGAGTTTAATCATCACATAAAATAATAACCTATTGTTTTGTGTGTGTGTACATATACTCATTACACTTTTTTTCTATGTTTGTAAATGGAATATGAAGAGGTAGAAAAAAGTCAAGCCAATAAATAAAACATTCCAAATAAGCCGAGTACAATATTCTTTGCAAATAATGAAGAAATGAAGCATGCAAAGTAAACTCGAGAAACGACAACCATTCAAGTGATGAATGGCGACCATCGAAATTGAATGTTACAAGTTGTATATCGTGGAATTTTTATCTGTAAAAATCGGACATTTTGTTTAATATGGATATATTTTCCCAATTAAATGACAAAATGATGCCAATGATTGTAAGAATTATTTATTGATATTTTGATTATGTGTATTCAAATGGTATATTTGTTTAAAAGATACAATATATTAATACAATAATTATATCCAAATACAATAATTGAATTATAAAAATAAATATTTTTTCTAAAGGAAAAAGCGTAACTTTTATTAAAAGAAATAAAAATTACAATATGAATAATGCATGTTGAAGGCATGCATTTAGTCTAGATAAAAACTTTCAACCCCTAGAGGAAGAAAGATGTAGTGAAATATAGTCTAGTGAAGGCGACCGCATTACACTGTTAAAACTACAAGAAAATGAATAGCTACAAAACTCATCCAAGAATACAAAGCAGAGGAAAACCAGAAGAGAGATTGGACGGACCAGGCCAAAGCGGAAAATAAAACCTCCCAAGAAATAGAAGTGGAGTGACAACGGAACTAGAAGTCTTGCAACCACGGAAAAGAAATCCAAAATTGCATGCCCAAAATAGGACCTCAAAGCCTTGACTTTATCCCACAATCAACATTGCACACACAGAAAGAGAGTGCCTCAAAGATCTAACCCAAACACCAGAAAAGAAGCAGCAACCCTAACGTCCACTCCAAAAAAACTAGAACCCAAGAGGAGCGCAAAGCCCCCCAGCCATCGAAATCCTACGCGGAAACCCTAACATTTTCATTAAGCCCTGAACGAACCGGTAGAGATGGATAAGCTAGATACACACAAAAAACACTTGAAAAACCTTCGCGTGCACCCAATGACTGCAACAACAAAAGATCGGCGCCTCGCAAACTATAGATCCGACAACAAAACCCCCGCAAGGCAACAGAATGTGGACAGAGCATCCTCAACCATAGCAACAGACTAAGAAGAAAACATGAAAGACTAGACCCACTCTGAGGAGAGCGTGACCGCCAAGCAGAAAACCTAGAAAGGTCAAAAAAAGAACAAATCTGCACTAGGGGGATCGCAACTAACTCCGGAGAAAAAATTCCCGCCGACTAGCATGACCTAGAAGGAAGGGGAATCACGTTGATAAGAAATACAGTCGAGAAAAAAACTCCATGAGGAAACCTGAGCATTCGACGGAGCCCTGAAACAACCCGATCCAAACACCAAATAGACATATGTGGCAGGCACGAGGGTGATTCGAAGGGAGAGGCAGACATGCGCGAAGAGAAAAGAGGGACAACTCTAGTGCGGCCTGTAGCTAGGGTAAACCCTAGCCGCATCCGCAAACCACCCGTTCCATTCATCATTATAAAAATAAATATTATTATAAAAAATATTTTATTTTCTAATGAATCATTAAAATTTAAAAAAAAAATCAAAAAGTTGCATGTGCATATTCACAACCTATAAAAATTCAGCACTAAAACATATTGATGCATTTTATTCATTTGACTCAATAGTGTGTATATATATATATACATCATTTCATTTAAATGGTTGTTAAGTATTAATGCATTATATACACATCATTTCATTTAAATGGTTGTTAAGTATTGATGCATTTAAATGAAACGATACTTAACAACCATTTAAATGAAATGATGTGTATATAATGCATTAATACTTAACAACTATTTAAATGAAATTTTATATATATATATATATATATATCATTTAAATGGTTGTTAAGTATTGATGCATTTTCTTCATTTGACTCAATAGTATATATATATATATATAAATGGTTGTTAAGCATTGATATTCTATACATGTACACATGCATTAGTGCTCCTAATGACAAAGACAACAATATGTTTTTCAATGATATCATTATTGTTACCATTAGAGTTATTGTCACTACTACATGGCTTTAAGGTGCATACATGGATATATGTGTTGTTGTTTTAAATATATAATATGCATCAATGCTTTCAAAATAGGTAATATGCCTCAATGCCTTAAAAATATAATGCACACCCTTTCATATTAATTATGGGTGCAATGGTATGCCTTACGAATATAAGTACACCAAGAAAAAATAACTTCGTTAAAACCTTTGACAACTTAGAATTTTTAGTTATAGTGAGCATCCATCAAAACCTCTACTACCAATAGCAGAGGTTTTAATAGAGGTATTTTTGATAAATTTGTTCAATATTGTAAACTATAAACCTCCACAAAAACCTTTGCTAGGGAGTGTTTTCCTTGTAGTGAAGCTAAGAATATCCACAATGACTCAACAATAAATGTATTCAAATTTGGTGTTTTGGGCTCTACACTTGTGCTCGTGATAGAAATAAAGTTATTGGTTGCTAACTTCCCTTAAAGTACAAGCACACATATACAATTATTACTTCATAGTGCCTTTGTTCTCACATGCCCTTTTGGCATGAGCTCATGTAGCAATATGGACGTGCTTCATCCTAACTCTACTTTCGATTATTCTACGTGATGAGCCATGCTTGTTGGTCACTAAACAAAGAAAGGTGATTTCACCCTAAACATGATGGTCAATGTTCTAATGCCATTCTGGACATTACACTTATGCTAGAAGAAAATCTAGTGATGAGCTATGTTTTTCAGTCAGTAGACAAAGCAAGACGATTTCACCCTAACCGTGATGGTTAGTATTCTAATGTCATTATGGGCACTGCACTTGTGCTTGTGTTAGAAGAAAATCTAGTGATCACTAGATTTTCTTCTTACACAAGAACAAGTGCAGTGCCCACAATGGCATTAGAACACCACTCTTTTCTTCTAGCACAAATGTAGTGCCCACAAACGACATTAAAACACCGTTAGATTTTCTTTTAGCATAAACACAAGTGGAGTGCCCACAATGGCATTAGAACACCACTAGCTTTTCTTCTAGCACAAGCAAGAGTGTAGTTCCCACAATGACATTAGAACACTAACCATCATAGTTAGGGTGAAATTGCCTTGCTTTGTCTAGTGACCAACAAGCATGGCTCATCATGTAGAGGAGTCAAAATCTTTCCTTTTAGCATAAGCATAGAGTTGCAATCATTGATCTTGAAGTGACTTTTCCCTAAAAATGCCCATGGTTAGTGTTCTATTTTTTTGTGTGCCTAGTTGTTGGCTCTAGAAAAAGTTAAGAAGATCCATGATTATGCGATAAATGTATTCAAATCTGATGTTGTTGTGGTCCATGCACTTATGCTTGTGCTAGAAGGGAAGCTATGGGTTGGAATTTTTTATTCTCGCATAAGCACAAGGATGCAATCAATGCCCTGAGGTGAATTTGTCCTAAGAATCACCATGGTTAGTGTTATACCTTTGTGTGTACCCATTTATTGACTTTGAAACAAAATAAGAAGATCCATGATTATATGCAAAAAGAAGGATGAACATGTAGTCACAAACTAGTAAACAATCAACCTCATACATGAAAGCATGCTTGTTATGGATAACAAAGTTACCAACTTAATGAGAACTCTCTAGAGTTCTCATTTTTTTATAGGGCACATTTAGTGGCTATTTTTACCCCCAAATCAGAAAGTGGCACTACCGGTGGCACCATTTTCTTGGAGTGTGGTTAAAATTGTGATTTAATTGGAACCATGGTACCATTGCAAATAAAAAGTTTAAAATCAACCCCTCAATCATATATTAATTAAAAAAAAATCAATTTCTATTAAAAATGATAAAAGAAAAACTCTATAAAAAAAAAAAAATAAATAAATAACATTGTTTTAAAAAATAATATTGCATAACACAATTTAAGAAAATTAAAATATAAAAAATTGAAAGGAATTCATGCCCATTTTTCCTCCGAACTCAACCTGTATATCACTCACTTTGCTTTTGCTTACCTTACAGGGTACCCGCACCCAACTATCGTATCTGTCATTTCAATCCAATCAATATTTCACTATCTTCAACCTTTCATGGAAAAGGATGAATTTTTTTATATTTTAAAAATTGGAATTTAAAATAAATAAATAATATATA
>JZKD02S1051189.1:14358-28180 GCA_000966675.3 Picea glauca | reverse complement strand
CGCACATTTTCACAGCGCCCGCCACATTTCATAGAACCACCATTGGCAATCATGATTTGGAAATTGTTGACAGCATGGATGTAGCAATGGGTTTCTTGGGCAATGCGACGATGAAAAAAATTGTGGGTGTTGCCGCTATCAACCAGAATGATGGCCTTTCGGTGATTGATGTAACCGATTAACTTAAGGGTTTGGGGGGGCAGAGAAGTCGGTGAGAGAATTGAGGGAAATTATCGGTTCCACTTCGGGAGGGTTGGAGAGAGGGTTTATGTCAGTGATTTCTGGTGACTCGGGCACAAGGGGAGTTTCAACATCCTCTTCCGGAATATCCTCAGAGATGGACATAAAAATATTTTCTTCCTTACATTTGTGGCCTGGGAAATATTTGTCATCACAATTATAATAGAGGCCTTTGAGTTGGCGTTCATCCATTTCATCCCTGGTCAATTTTTGGATCTTTAATGGGCCGGAGGGAGTAGTGGGGTTTACTGGTTTAGGGCGAGGGATAAAGGAAGGCTTACGGTTTTGAGAGGAAAAAATTTGTTGTGCTTCTTTAGATTTTTTAGTAGCCTCCACCCAACTCACAGGTCGAGCCATGAGGACATGGGCCCGAATCTCCTCCTTGAGGCCACTGATAAAACACTCTCGAAAGAAAGCATCAGTCATGCCCTCTGTTCGAAAATCCAGGCGCTCAAATGTAGCTATGAAGTCTTTGATTGTTCCTGATTATTTCAATTTTGTCAAACTGACCAAATGGTTGGTGTCAGTGTCAAAGCGTTCATAAAGCTCAGTCACAAATTGTGTCCAAGCAATATACCCTTGACGGGAAGTTTTTCTCCATTGCCACCATTGCCAACATTCTTGATCTAGATGGAGAACACCATACCGGAGTTTTTCCAAGTCATCTGTAATGTTGTAGAGAGAGAAATAATGTTCCATTTGGGTGACCCAACCAGTGGGGTCTGAGCCATCAAATTCAGTTACATCCACCCGCAGAAGGCGTATGTCCCATTGAAAGTGATGGGGCTGAAAGGTATGGGAATGGGAAGAAGTTTCACCTTTAGTCTTTGTATGTGCTTCATGAAAAGGGTCATCGGTAGGGATCTTTAGTTTGGTGTAGAGTGATGCAAAGACAGATTCAAGCTGGGTGGTCAGTTCTTGTTTGAATTCCTCCATTGCGGACTGCACGGATGCATTTATGGTGGTATTGATGGATGTATCTCGGGAGGCAATAGTAGCACTGAGTTGTTGCACTTATTTTTGGGTCTCAAGGAAACTATATTGCAAGGTGTTGAAGCGAGACTCAAGTTATTGGCTACGGGTATGGGCCATGAGGATGGGTGAACTGAAAAGGGAGCAGGTGGGGTCAGAAATTTTTGCAGAAAAATGATATGGATGAATGTGATAAGGGAGAAGAGATGAATCTAATGGAATAGGTCGCAAATAATGGTGAAAAAAATTCCAGAATGTTTGTACTGTTGAATGGGTTATACTTCGGTCTGAAGAATGTTGTAGTGTTGAAATCCTCAAATTCTTAACCAGAAAAAAATGTGTATTTACTTGGAAACTCGAACACATTTGCGCAGCAATAGATCTGGCCGGTTTAATTTGTTTATGTTTATGTTCCCCAAGGGTTAGGTATTCAAGGGTTCTACAGACAAGGGTTTGCCCTGTGCTATAGCTCTCTGATATACGTGCAGCGTCCAACAGTAGTACTCGACCCAATATCTCAGGGCACTAACTAAGGAGGATAGACTGTACCCTTAGCTGTACTACCCGACTACCCAGGTACTAGAGAGTATCTTCCCGAGTGTTGTTCTCGGTGACACTATAGCAGTCCGGCGGTCGATAGGTTTATTTAAAGAGGGCTTCAGAAAATCTAGGTCGATCCGTACACAGGTGTTGTCTGATGCGCTACCACTCAAAGGGGTACCAAAAGGGGTTACAAGGGTGCCAACAGATGTGCGCTTAAGAACCACTTGTATTTCCTACGTGTATGAATCCCTCAACCGCGGGTTTATGCGCGTAATGACAAATCTCTGTGGCTTAAAGACGCCGGAATACGTCTCTACCCTGAAGAAAAAAAAATCTCACAATTTATACCAAGGAAAGTGCTCTGATACCACTTGTAAGATACCAGATATAACAAATACACAGAACAGAAATAAAATGCTAGAAATGGTAGAATAACAGTAATATAACCAGCATAATCTCCACAATAACACAGAAATAATATGAGAACAACAAATAAAATAGCACTTTGATTTAGAAAGCAATGTTCACAAGCCTCTTCGAGGGGGCAACCTCCAGTCGAGAAATGCTCTATTACAATAATCTCCAAGCTAGGGTTTTTATACCCTCAACCCTTATTTATACTAAATATGTCTATTAAGATAAACATCTAGAGGAAGATCCTTCTAGAAGCGGAAGCTTCTATTAGGTCTTCTTGCATCCGCCTTATTCTATTTTATTGAAAGGCCTTATTAATATTGACCTTTATTACATCCGAATACATTGATCTACCTATGTGCGGGTTAGGACCTTAACACCCACCCTCTTACATGTATTCAATGATTGGATTTGGGAACACTTAATCAGAATTTAGGAGATTCATATACAAATAGCAATTTTAGGGGAAATGGGTTGAATCAAAATACATGGGAAATTCCCCCTTGGGCACGATTGTTCCTAAGATTGATTCTAAGGCTCAAAGGATAATGTCAGACATCAAAGATTTTATATGAAATTTTTTTATGAGTGCTTTTTTCTACCTTCGTTTTTCTGAGAAATAATATTTAAATGAAATTAATAATAAGATAGTACAGAGGTTGTATCTCGTTATCTGAGTCGCAATTATAATGTTAAATGATGTAGAAATATTTATAAAACTGTTAAACAAAGTCAGGTATCAATTACAGATAAGTCTCACCTTGTTCGCAGTAGAAGAAAAGTAGAAGATGCACCCTTGAACAGGATATAAAAATGCAGTAATTCACACAGATCACAGGTCTTGTTTTACTCACAGTAATAACAAAGGAGAAGTTGTTTATTGAATGAACTCTTGGTATAATATGATCACAATAGATGTAGTACTAAATTGCAATCAATCACTCTTCAATAATTACAGAAAGAAATTCAGAGAAATGGAAACACAAAGGGAACACATAACTCAAATTGAACGAAACTTAGAATATTTGTTTGCACTCGTATTAATACTCAAAAAAGAGTTTCTCTATTACATTCAGAAAGAAGCAACCTCGAATAGATCATAAATCTATCTATATATACAAAACTTGTCACAACTGAAAATCGTTGGACTTCCCACAATGTATCACTAAAAATAGATTACATCCGAATAAAATAACAGTGTGCAAATATTATTGAGTTTTGTTGGCGCTTCCTCTGTCTCTTTGTCTGCTTGTAGATGTGCTCACTTTCCTTTGATATTTGAGTCGGGTACACATGTCATTAAGGCCACCCCAATCATTTGGCTTACTGTCATGGCCATTTGATCTTGTTGTCATCTGTCCCTTTGGGTGTGTTCAGTGGGGCAAGGAATTGCAATTGAAGTCATGGGGGGGATAATTAGATGAATAGATTAGTGTTGGATTATTAAGGGATGGATAACGGTTACAAGGAAGAGTAACTGTTCACGAAAATAATTATGGGGGAACAAGTTTCCAATGAGAAGGTGGGATGAGTGGATGCAAGAATGTGAGTGGTAGGGATAGACGAGGTAAGTGATTGTTGGAGGGTGAAAGGTAGAGTGGGTGGAGAAGGTGGATGGTGTGCATGCTTTCTCATTTTCTCCCATCTACACTCATTTTTCCCTATTCAATGCATTGGGTGCACCTGTCCATTAATGCTACCATGAATCTTGAAGGTTCAATCCTTTCATTTAGTTCAAAAGCAAACATCTTCTTCTATATTTGTGGCAGCTTCTCCTAGATCGTGTTCACCTCTTGGACTGTGAACTTGGGTTGACCAACCATTCATTGATTTTAAGCAAATCAATCTGGCTCATCTCTTGGATGGTCGCCTGAGTGTTTTCCTTTCTATTTATGGAGCTTTGTTGGTTCATTTCTATCTCAATCTAACCCAAGGCCTATGAGATATTATTTCCTTCGAACTCAATCAAATTTTTATTTAATGCAGACAATGCCTCTAGACAAGCCTCTTTTACATCTCTGGCAAGTTTCTTGCCTTCTTCCAGATTTGTTTCCCGGGCTTTTAGGGCCATTTCGCCTCTTACTTGTTCAAAATGAGAAAGAAGGGTAAGACTAGGGGTATTATCTCTCTGCATCCATATGAGAAATTCTTGAAACTTAGATCGGGCTGAGCATGCCTCTTTTTCCTTGATATAAATATATTTTAGGGAAAGGTCTACTACCTGATAGCATTTATGGATAACATCTACTTTTAGATAGAGTTCTTGCTAGGCAACTTCTAGCCTCTCATTGACTTCTTATGCTTGTGTTTTGAAGGCCTAAATTTCTATCGTTGTGTTCACTGTTAGGGTCAATCTGGTCTGCAGTTTCTCAATCAAATTGTCACGTTGAGTGATCAGTCCTTTGCTTGTCTGTGAACTCTGGTAGAGCAACTCAAGGTTATCCTGTAACTACTTAATTTGATGTTTATGACTAGCCCATTTGCTCAAAGTCCTGGTTCATCCTGCTTATGACATTTTGCTATGTACTATATATATCATTTTTCAATTGTTCTACCAAGAGGAATTTATGTCGCAATTATTCGGTTAAATTGTCTACTGACCATTGATTGGCAGTGGCAAAATCCCCTAACAAACCTGCAACCTCTTTTGCAAACTCTGGACCATCATGGTATTTATCATCATACACCAATCTTTGTCTTTTAGTGATAACTCCACCCTTATGGTGAGATTCTCTTTACACGATAGCCTTTTGTTTCTTGCTAAAAAAGAAATTTGAGGGAGGCATCTCTTCGGGCAAGATAGGAGTAGGATCACCTACGAAAGTAAGTTCAGAAATAGGATTTCTGAAGCTGGTCTGTAGAGGGGTTAATGATGTGATAGGAGAACTAATTTTGGTGGAAGGTTCTTGCCTTGTATTCGGGCTGCCAACAGGAGTAGCTGGTGTTGAATGAGGGACAACTTGTCCCAGATTCATGAAGGCTTCGAACCGAGCTAGCACTTGTGGATCGTTCAATCCTAACAGTGACGCTCTTATTTCATGAAATAACATTTCTGGGCCTTTTGGGACTTCCTCAGCTTTGTGCTTAGCGGAGCAACTTGGCTCAGATCCTGTAGGCCTAGCTTCCTGTGAAGGAGGCGTGGGTATTGACTCTCCTTGCAATATCTTTGGTAAATTGTTCATTTGTGTTTTTGAAAGATGAGGAAACCAACTTGTTGGTCAAAGGGAAAAGTCTAGAATTTTCTCTGGACTTCCTCATAATATCTAACTCCCATGAACATTTTGTTATAAGGAGAATTCTCATGGATGTATCGCTTCATGTTAAACTGAGCCAGAAGACTTTCCACTATCTTATGTGGATCATGCTTCTTGGATTCGATGTCAACTAACTTGACATCCTCCAGGGTTGTGGCCTCGACTTTAGAGTGACCGAAATCTAATAATGTGAGCATGCCAACCTGAATGGGGAAATTTGGCCGGACCTTTTTCTGAGCTACTTTCAACTCTTTGTTGATACCTCCTGCTACTGTCTAGTATGTCACTTATTTGCACACCAATCTATCGAGTAAAAATTGTGGGAGGGCATGAGGAGGAACTGAACAACCAAATACTTTGATATAGGAGAAATTCTCCTCAATGAACCAGTCGGCAAGCTTGCCTAAGTTCCCCATAATCCTTTATGAAATACGGGGAGGTGGGTGACCATAAATAGCTATGTGAACTGGTACCACCACGTTGTGACAGATTTCATAAAAGAAATGTTTGGCGTTCTCCTCCCATAATTTGGAGTGGTAGAAATGAATTGGCTAAGAACTGGTCGAGGTCCAACTCCAGTTCATTAGGGGAAAAGGGGTCATGAAACAAATGGCATCCATAACATATGCCGACATGTAAAAAGGGGCAGGTTGCCCTTTTGATTTTGTTGATTTATACTCAGCTATTTCCTTGGCCAAATTATTAGATAACATTTTGGCCCAATTGAAGGTATAACCCCCAGCTACCTCATTCATGATGGCTACCCACTCAACTGAGAAATGTGTAGGGTTATTCTTCCCGAACAGGCGACGGAGCATCATGGATGCATACATCATATGAGCGTCTAAATATGTCGTGGCGTATATACCATGAGCATCAGCTCTGAATTTTTTCGAATGTCCCCACCAGGTCTGACTATATCATGGAAATGTCTAGTGTATTGGTGTTAGAATATAATGGATGTGCTCATTTTACCATTGACAATATCTCTATTGTCACCCAACCATAGGCCGAAGCCACCTTCCGATCACCTTAACCTTGACAGAGAATCACTCTGGAAGCAAACCCTAGGCTAGATAGCCAAACAAAGGGTAGTTCACCTTTCCCCAAGGATAGCGCACCAACAAGAGTTGATCAGATAGTCCAAACCCTAGCCAAGAGATATTTCAATCCAAAACGTAACTGCTAGTTGCAACAGCTGCACCGACAGCTCTCCTCAAACCTGCACACAAAACTGGGCACTATAGTGCGCACAAGTGTTGCTCTGCAATTCTGAGACTGCCTGCCAAAATGAAGACTGGCCTCCAGTATTTATAGTAATTATGGCTAACTGTCTGGGTCGATTTCTCATTCTGGGTATCTATCTGTTCAGTATATTATTATTTTTTTTGGCTGACTTCTTCTCTTGAAGGCTAATAACCTAATACAAATTATCTTCTTGAACCGACAAGTATTCTAGGGTTATTAGCCAACTCATTAGGGTTTTTTCTTGCTGCCCAGAGTATTCTATTCTCATCAGGTTTACACGTGGAGGTAAATACCTCCCGCGGCTACCATAATATCAACACTCCCTCCTAGCTAGGGAGGTATTATAGGTAATGGTCTTGAGCACAAAACATACCATTCACCCGGTAGCATCAACATAGTCGTCTAGACTATCTCATGACTAGATCATGAGCATCATCATCACCATCGGTTTCATCAGTTGCATCATATCTCGAAATCATACTCCATATGAGTAATTAGACATGATGTTGTATAATTCACTCACACCACAGAGTGATACAAGAGTCATTCTTCTAATCTGGAAATATGTCTTAAAAGAGTAGATGTTCTGAACCATTTTTTGTCTGGGAAATCTCTGTCATTTAATCATTCATCTAGATTATAATCATTTACCAAACTATTGATAGTCTTCAAGGTAATCTGAACAAAATAGAACACAATTGTGTCTATCCATAGTAGTACATAACTACAATCCAGTGGTACACTACCACACCAAGTAGAAAACAAGTACTTGATCAGTAACGTATAGTCACGAACAGTGGAACACATCCACCACAGTAGTATACATATATTGTCGTACAATCTTCATAACGATCATCTTATATCAACCTGCACAGAAACAATGTTATGATATAAATTGAATCATCTGGGACAATCTTTCACTCACATCTGTGAGATCTGAAAGAATATATGCCCTCGGAGTAGAACATCAACGATGGGCTATCTGCCTTATTCTTCTCAAACAAGGAAGAATGATTGTTCTGATTTCTGAACCCGGACCATCACCCTGGGCCATCCTTCCAAAACTAAACAAAGTGTAACCTGGCGAGAATGAATCTTCCCTAAGGAATGCATGTCCCTGATTTTTGAGCCTGGACCATTCCCCACCCTGGGCCATTCCTTCGGCACTAAACAAAGTGCAACCTAGAGAGAATGAATACACCCTAAGGAATGACTGTCTAGACCATTTCTTCTGTTAACCGCAAGAGAAAAAGACTGTCCTGTACCAACCTCCAAAACAAACCATTCCTCATGTTAACCACAATGAGAAATCGTTGTCCGGTGAGGCGGGCCAGTCTTCTTGAGTAACCCTCAAGAAGAGAGACTGGCCTAGACCACTCCCCATGTTAACCACAATGGGAAGTCGTCGTCTATGGTACATCAGCAATCTGGACCATTTTCCGAACTGGAAAATGTCTGTCTGTCAGAAATCTCAATCCACTTTCCGAACTGGAAAGGAAACTGATCATCCTGGACCATTTTCGAACTGAAAAATGATTGTTCGTGAATCAATACATATCAGTGCTCCCTCCCAAATTGGGAGTCATCTCTTCCTTTTTCAATAGGGAAGTCGTCTCCACGATCTCCAGCTTGAGTACGCAAAATCTTTCATCTTGGATAGAAGCTTTACCAAAATGTTTGCTTATCTGTTCATCTGTGGAGAAATGTATTGGAGAACCACTTTCTCCTTTCTGGACTTCATCACAGATAATGTAATGCTTGATTTCAAATGTACTTTGGTCTGGAACATTGGTTTTCTTATGAAGGCTTCATGTAGCTCTGGTCAATAAGGTATATCATTGTTGGATTCCTCTTGCTAGATCACAATATCGTGGCAAGAGTCAAACTGGAACATATCCATGTGGCACTTCTTCTGTCATCATGAGATCTTTGTCATGGATTGGAAATCCATCATCCTGATATTCTAAGTAATCATTTTGATATAATATCTTTGTTATAGAGATTCTTCACCACACTTTTGTTGTGCACTGGAGGTTCTCTACCAAGTTATCTTCTTCCATATGCATACAAGGGTCTATGCCTCAAAGTCTTGAGGTTGCTCTTCATATGATCTTTATTCAATTTCTCTAGAGAACATTCTTTACATTCATCTGATGTAGAACTCCAGCCCATGGATATTGTGGATGATATAATGACTCATGTAGAAGCATGTATGATTTACTGGAACAAGTAATCATCATAGTCTTCTCCCTCCATCTAGGAGAACCCCTAGTTCTGGATCTTGCAATGCTTGCATATATACATTGTTCTTCACCACAACTTTCAGTGGATTGTTTTTACTGAGTTCATATCAGGCTGGTAATCTTGTGATTCTTAATACAATGACTGGTTGTTCTGGCTTCTCTTTCTTTCTTGGAATCTTCATGTTATTCCCGATCATGTATTTCTTTAGTTCTCGGGTCCATGGAGTTTCTTATAGATTCCATGCTCTAAAGATTCCATTTCTTTCTTTCATCGTAGGATCACGGATGTGAATGGACAACCAGGGATACTTTAAGGCTTCTCTTCGAAGAAGACTTCTTCTTAGGTTGAACTGGACACATATTGTCTTTCATGGCTGCTACCATGGATATATACTTCATCATCTTCAATGGATCATAGGATTAGCTCTCTCCTAATCCTTGCTTCATGTATGAGTGCATATAATCGGCTCCCTCCGTCTAACAGAGTCCACGCTTTCGTCTGCATCATTATTGTCTTCTGCAATATATAATTGACTCTCTTTGTCTAACGGAGTCCACGCTTCCATCTTGTTGTCTTCTACAAAACATCATAATTCTTTCTCTAATTTCCTCTTGATCGTTGACTTCTTTTTGTATTTGCTTCTTCTAAGTCTCTTCATGATTGATTCGTCTTATTTTGCAATAACTTCCACATGATTTGTTTGGCGTATTTCATCCTTTCATGTGTATTATCTAATGATATCAATCCTTATCTTGTTGTTCTTCCATAGGTATAGTTCTTCTTGGAACAAATTATCTTCCAAGAGATAGATATACAAGATATGTACAGAGACAATGCAAACAAGATATGTACAAGAAATAAGAAGAGTATTGTTACCTTTAGAAGAAGAAGTCTCTTTCATCCTGCTTAGTCTTCTTTGTAGGTTCATTTTCTTCGGTAATTGTTGCTTCATGTTTCTCCTTCCTTTTATTTAGCTCGAGACAATGATTCTTGTAGTGACCATACTTTCGACAGTTGAAGCATTGTATTTCTTAAATATCTTTCTCTTGATTTGTCTTCCTCTTTGAACCAAACTTCCTTTTGTTCCTGAAGTTCTTGAATCTTTTTGTGAAGGCTTGATCATCGTACTTATTTTGGGGTTTCTCTTTTGCATTGATCCTCGATTCTTCTTGAGCACAAGAAGTCCAAAGTTCTTCAAATGTCAGATACTCCTTTCTTGTGTTCATGCTTGCGGCAAATGCATCACATGTCTTGGGAAAACCATTGAGTACTATGTTTACCAATTCCTTCTCTGAGATGATCTCTTCAATAGCTTGTAGTTTATCTCTTAACTGAGAGATTCTCACAAAATATGATGTTATGTTGTCCTCATCATTCATCTTCATGTCACGAAGCTCATTCTTCAGACTCATAACTTGTCCAATGTTTCTGACCGAGAAGAGATTTGTTAGGGCATCGTACATCTTCTTCGATGAGTCAAGATGGTAGATGTAGGGTATCAAGTGGTCTTTTATAGATTCCACTATGATACTCATAGCATTGATGTCACTGTCTTTGAACTTCTCCATAACTGCAACGTTCTGTAGTTTCTTCTCTTTTCCTTCTTCAAACACTGGTTACATGATCTTTCCTTTCACGATATTCAACACTTTATTCTTGGCAAGGATGAGGTTGATCCTTGTCTTCCACACTCGGAAGTTAGAATCTCCATCTAACTTTTTCTCTGACTTCATAGAGTAAGTCATGGCTGCTTTGACTTGGTCAACCCTAGATTTTACCAAAAACTCAAACTTGACGTCTTGGCTTGCTGAGACTATCAGGATATGCGCTAGGCTAGGGTGCACCGATTTGTCCAAAAATTAGGTCAATCCCTTCACTTAAGGTGTCTCAACGAGAGGATTAGAGTTTCTGCAACTGCACTTGCTAGTAACCCTAGCAACAGTGCTATGGTGACTGCTCCTACTAGAAACCCTAGCAACAGTTCTTCAACGAGCTCAATATCCTTACGGATATGTTTCCTTCCAACGGTTAGACTAAATGGAGGTGTGGGCCCATAACCTGTTAGAATATAATGGATGTGCTCGTTTTACCGTTGACAATATCTCTATTGTCACCCAACCATAGGCCGAAGCCACCCTTTGAGCACCTTAACCTTGACAGAGAATCACTCTGGAAGCAAACCCCGGGCTAGATAGTCAAACAAAGGGTAGCGCACCTTTCCCCAAGGATAGCACACCAACAAGAGCTGATCAGATAGTCCAAACCCTAGCCAAGAGATATTCCAAGCCAAAACGTAACTGCTAGTTGCAGCAGCTGCACCAACAGCTCTCCTCAAACCTGGGCACAAGTGTTGCTTTGCAATTCTGAGACTGCCTGTCAAAATGAAGACTAGCCTCCTGTATTTATAGTAATTCTGGTAACTGCCTGGGTCGACTTCTCATTATGGGTATCTATCTGTTCAGTATATTATTATTTCTTCTGGCCAACTTATTCTCTTGGAGGCTAATAACCTAATACAAATTATCTTCTTGAGTCGACAAGTCTTCTAGGGTTATTAGCCAACTCATTAGGGTTTCTTCTTGCTTCCCAGAGTATTTTATTCTCATCAGATTTACATGTGGAGGTAAATACCTCCCGCAACTACCATAATATCAACAATTAGGTGCATTCCTTTCTCTCAATCTCTAGAAGAAATGTCGCATTGTAAGTGTATTTAGGGGTAGGGGAAATCTTGTACATTACTTGTAGGTGCTTTGGTCTGAAAGAGTCGATGGCGACCTGCTGGTGGTTGATGACTCTCCCGGTTTGGATGTCGACATGTTCCAAAGCCCAATTTATCGTATCGTTGTAGGGTATGATTCTTGGTTGTGCGGAAATCTTATGCAGCTCTGACTGTGTTATATGTCTTAGCTTAGACGTAAAGGAATCATCGTCTTCTTAAGCAGATTCGTCTGGACAGTTAATGATTTCATGCTCTAAGACATCAAAAACGTGCTTCCAAGTTTTAATGGCGTCCGCAACTCGCGAAGTTGTATTTGATAGAACATCTGCGTTTGGATTTGAATCATCGCCTGATGCGTCAAGCTTCTTTGCAGCTTTTCGTGGTGCCATACTCCTCAAGGAAACAAAATTAGCCTACCTGTGACAAGAGAAGTCTGTAAGCTCAACACTGAATAAAAAACTGCTAATTGCAAATGGTAAAAATGATTTTGAAATTCGAAGTTCTTTATTAAAAAAGTCTATCGATCTTCGTATAGTTCTACTAACGAAGAATTTATTAAACTTAATGGAATTCATTACCTGGTGATTCACAATCCTTATTTGAAATCATTAACATTTATTAATCATAAATGTCATTAATACTTCTACGATTCGCGTTCGAGAGTTTTGGATGTGACAAGGTGGAAATCTCCTGAAGTCTGAATTCGCAGAGGAGTTAATCTCTGAGTAATCACTTTTAAAACTTAATTAATCATGTTTAAAACATTGTATTAACTTTAAGTATTTCGGAAGTTCGGACTTCAGAAGTTTTGAAAATAGCACAAGAGAAATTTCCCGAAATCCAAAACTGTAAAGTGATTAATTAACTCTTAATCGTGACTAATTAAAGTCATTAACCATTTTATTAATTCCCTGAAAACCCTTTTTTACTTTTTGTAATCGTTTTATTTCGAAGCTTTGATAATCCAGGGATTGTGAAATCAGAAACTCCCGAAGAGTAATCTCTCAAAGTGATGTGGCAGGGATGACGTCATCCTAATGACGTGTCAAGAAAAAAGAGGTGCCATGTGTAACTTGAAAACGTGTGAATCATCCAACGTAAATGTCAAAAATGAGTGCCACGTGACAACTCAAGGTAAAAATTTTAAACGAAATGTGTTCTATGACTCGTGTCCTTAAGTTCTTTAGGAAAATTCACGAGTGGCTATCTTCGGGTTTCGGAGCTTCGGGGTTTTCGTTGTTTGAGTTTGCTGGAATACCCGAAGCATGGAGC
Organism: Picea glauca; assembly: GCA_000966675.3. Taxonomy (NCBI): domain Eukaryota; kingdom Viridiplantae; phylum Streptophyta; class Pinopsida; order Pinales; family Pinaceae; genus Picea; species Picea glauca. Next base: position 15,271 of record JZKD02S1051189.1, on the reverse strand, counting down.
TGTGAAGCGACCATTAAAGACTTTCTTTTAAAACTCAGGTGGATTCAAAACTTCGGAAGTCATTAGGACCGTCAGATCAAATTAAAGAAACTCATCGACTGTAGATATTGTAAGCGCCTTATTGCTAAATAACAACCAATGGATTTGATTTAAAATTAAAGGGAAATTCTCTAAGTTTTTTGCTTTTTGGGTAAAAAAATTTATTTCTAAGAGGAAAAATATAAAGTTCAAAAGCTCAAAATTAGGCATGTTCCAACAAGCCCCTCATTATCCTAGACATTCCCCTCTCTTGTAGATTAATTCAACCCCCATTTCTTATCCATGTCCCTCCCCCACCTCTTAGAGAGGTGATGAGGAGACTCAGTGGCCTGGGCACCCCCACTAGGTCATAGTCTCACACTGAGGGGGGAGGTCAACTAGACTAAAGTTATATTTTTAAGTTGACTTGAGAAAGGAAAAGGATAAAAGGAGTAAAAGATAACTCAACAGAAGAATAGAAGTTAACCCTGGGAGTTAACCTAACTCAATAGAGAATCAGAAGGGAAATGTATAAGTAAGAGGCTGGGGTGCACCTATGAGGCATTCTGATTTTGGTATATTTCTTGTTAGTTCTCTTGAGCATTCAGTTTGGGGGTTTGTTGTACAAACCCTTGTGAGCAACTCAGTGGTGAAATACCCACTCACCTTATTCCACAGCTTGGTCTCAGGGATGAAATATTCCTCCACACCATTCTATTCTCAGCATATTCCCTTCTAGAGCTTCAAAAGATAGCAGGGTCGTACTGTTGGGGAATTTCTAGCAAGGGCGCACCATACCCTTGAGGAGGGTTCGATTTAGCCATACAGGAGGGCGCAACTCTCTTAGAAGATTTCGCAGTTGGAGAGGTTTGCCTTGGACGTTGGGCTTGAAACT
>JZKD02S1051167.1:0-13300 GCA_000966675.3 Picea glauca | reverse complement strand
TTTCTATCTCATATAAAAATCAACACTAAGAAGCTAAATAAAAATCCTAGTGCTACTCTATGTGTGGTTTATGCAAATGGAAGAAAAAGTGGCTTGGAGAAGCCTATGGACCAATGCTTTCAAAGATGTGGTTTGAGGAAATTTGTAATGTTCATATTGCAAATTGTGCCGCGTGACAATCACCACACTCAAATTTACGAGATCTTCCCATTCATTTGATTTTGAGAATTTTAAAAGGGTGAAAATAGGGCCTTCAGACTTTTAAAAGGAAAACAAACCTGGTAAAAATAGATACATACCCGCGAAAGTAAGTAGGCTCAACATTTATAGTATCCTGGGAAGAACAAAAATCAATTTTATTTTCAAAAACTACATGGCCTGTAATTGATAGCAGCGACGAGGCCTGTCTCTCTCCACCATGGAAAATCCCCATATATAACACAAAAAAATAGACACAAAAATAGGGATACCATACTTGTGACCAAAGGCAGACCGTGGAAGGCATAGGGGATACGACAAGACCCACATTTGGAGGTGAGGTCATAGTGGTGTTTAAGATTTTTTTCAATGGGTATATGCATATATTAATGGATTTAAATGCGAGATAGTTGATAGTTGGATGCATATCATGCAAAATTGGTAGTAATCATGGCGATCCAAAAATCACTAGAATTGGAAAGAAAACTGCCAATAGGGGATGCAATTGTGAGGATCTAGGATTGACTTGGAATTTAGGGAAAATAAATTATCCCAATTGGATATGTGTTGTCTTGTGTAGATTTGAAGTGGGAGGGATTTGCATATGCAGGAGTAGCAGTTTTCGGTCAAAGTTGCATTGATGTGAGCAAGAATATGGAAGCTTAGTGTTTCATCCATGTAGAGATTATTTCCCTCGTGGGTCTCATGGATGCCCTTTTTCTATGTGCTCATGTTTGGGATTTTGGGTCTGATAACAACATTGGATCTATGGATTCTCTATTTCAGGCCCATTATCAAAGCATGCTGAGAATTCTTGTCATAAGTGTAGGCCTTAAGGTGATGGTATGGCACATGTACCAAAGGGAATTGCAGGTATCTCCCATATCTATGACAGAAGAAGTACCAAGAAGATAAGTAAAATTGACCATTATGAATACCTCCCTAGTTAAGAGGGAGTGTTGATTTTTTGTAACTATGGTCGATCTTCATAATGTGCATATTCGAAAAATAAATTCGTGAAAAAAGGCTCGTGGAAAGAGGGTTCTCCTAGAAATAGGGAGCATCCAGTGAAGCAAATTGGACAAGGAGGGTTTACTTCAGTTTAAGAGGGAGCCAAATGGCTCATGAAAAAAGGAAGACATGGAGGGAAAGGCCTTCCAACATGATTTCAAGGAGAGATATTGCTAGATGTGATGCTCAGAGATAAAAATTCTCTGGGACCCATTTTCCTCGAGGATGGGATCATACCAAATGGAAGAAACAATTCAATTATCGTCAATATAGCCAGTCAAACCCACTGTAGCATATTTATGGTGATAGATCCAATGGAGGTGGTAGACACAATATGAGTCCCATAGGGAGTAGTTACATGAGCCCAAAAGGAGCAGTTGTAGAGATCCAGAGAGAGCAGTTGTAGAGAGAGTGGAGGAGCTACTTTCAATACATGCAGATCCACTTCTAGAGGAGCTAGTCCCATATTGGTTATTCTTAGGATTATCCATTGATCTTGTCAGGAGATTGAGTATTCTCTAAGGGATTGGAGGTGTGGCAGAGGCTAGGCAAGAAATTCCTCTAACATAGGAAGCACATAGTTGTGATCTTGTAGAGATATGGCATAATGGATTTCAAGTCCATGGCCACACCCATGATATCAAATTTAAGGAATATGAATGAGGCAACTTCATACTCAAATTTCATGGAACCTACAATGTACAAGAAACTAGTTGGGACCCCTATGTACTTGGTGAACACCGAGACATATATATGTTTTAAGAGAGCCTTAGTCAATTCATGAGTGAACTAAGGAAATTTCATTGGGTTGTTGCAAAACATGTGATGATATACCTATGTGGTATAGTTGGGTATGGACTCAGATACTTCTCAAGTGGAGACGTAATGCTGCAGGGATATACACACTCTGATTTATTGAAAGCATGATTGATGCATCCCCTTACTCCCCCATAGGGTTGCATGACCTCCCTGTATTGGATCTATGATTCTCGAGTCAAAAGTATCTCTGGAAAATTTAAAGGTCCCCCTCTGTATCTAAACACAACTCCGCCTTGGCTTCTTGGTGCAGGTCTGAACACAACCCACGACCTTCCCCTTTCGCTCTGTGGGAAAACTCATAATGTCGGTGTTAGCTCCCTTTCGGATAATCAGTAACTTGATATGACCTGGGGCTATGAACACGTGATTATGGGCACAGTCATAAGTGGTCTAGATTTAAACCACTTTTGGGCCCGCAATGCTCCTACAACCTCCATGCGTCCCCTTGGCGAAACCACGATTCAAATTGCGGCCTGCCTTCAATTCCTTAACCTCCTCAAAAATTTTGTCCCCATGATGATAAGGGATTATCGATCTCGCGATCTTGATGATAAAGTCTAATCAACAGTTCAAATCTATGCCCTCCTTATCTATGGACCATATCAGTTCTCCTTGAATCAACAGTTGAGGTTCTCTTCGCAATTCTAGAATCTGGGAGTTTGAAATCTCAAACTAAACTCTCTTTAGTACTCCAACCTTCCGGAATTAGTAATATACAAACACCTGTGTCGTAAATCAATGGCCCTGCCTTCACCTGGGTGTTTGAAATTTCAGACTAGATCAACGTTCCAATGACCCTTTCTCGATCGACAGTCGAGATTTCCTCCAGGGCTCCGGACTTCTGAGATTTCAAATCTCAAACCTCTTTCTTCCAATGTCTTTTTCCCGGAGTCTAAGATCCACTGACGCGTGTCCTCCTAATCCAACGATCGAGGGTTGCTTCGGGAGTTTACGTGGAGTTAACATATTTGCGCCACGTCTACTTTGAATCCAATGGTCGAGATCTTATTCTGGGACTTCGGGTCTTCGCACTCCGACGATATCAATTCTCAAATTGAAAATCCACTTTGGATTTTCCCTGGAGTACGAGATCTGTTGACAAGTGTCTCCTCTGAAATCAATGACTCATGAATCTTCGGCTCTCCATGCTTTAGGAGTTTCGAGTTACAATTTCTTCCTTCTTCCAGATCATCTGATCTACTGACACTTACCCTCCTAGCTTCAATGGTCCTGATATATTCTGGATCTCCGGCTCTCCGCGCTCCGAGAGTTTTAAGTTTCAAACTTGACTCTTTATGCGCTTGTGATAACTGAAGGTTCACGCTTGATCAATATAATGGTTGAGATTCCACCTCGGTGTTTCGGGACTCCGGACTTCGAGAATCTCAAGTTTCAAACCACTCTCCATTCTGAGCTTACAACAACCAACGAATAGGATTCCTCCTCGTGATCCGATGCTTGGTATTCGATTCCAGCGATCTGATGGTTCATATCTATCCCGCTGATCGGATGGTCAAGATTCTACTCCAGGGTTCCGAACTCCAGGAATCTCAAGATTCAACTTCGATAGCTTCTCTCTCCTCTGTACGCGAAGTGCTAAAAATCATGCACCTCCTTTTGATCTGACGATTGTCGATCTTCTTCCCTCTCATCCAACGATAATGATCGTTCTTCCTTGTGAGCCTCTGATATCTCTCTGCCTTGGGATATTTATCCACTTTCAAAGGTTACAAACCTTTGTTCTCCTGATGAATATGTATCTCGAATCTTGCCAACACTCATGAAAAGTGTTATCTCTTCTGAGCTTCTATCCTTGAAAGTATTTCGATCTCCCATGTACATTTTGCATTCTAGGAATTTCGAATAACTCAGTTCGAAGGATTTTCTTGAAAATAAAATGCTTCTCATCCACCTGGCTTTCTTTTGCGTTGTTTCTTCGAAGCTTATTGGATTCTTGACATTGTGCACACCTTGCACCTCGTCTAAATTTCTCTAATTCTCTGTGAACTTCTCTAAGTAAATCTGAGACTCAGACAATGCACTCCTTGCGTTAAAGATGCACACCTTGCATACAAGTATAAGAAGAGAAATGATTGAAACTCAACCAGCTTTGTCACGAACTCATATAGTTAATCTCTCGAAAAATCATACATGAACGAACTGTAATAAATCATACACCCAGAATAAAATTCACTCAATCACACATGAAATGAACATAGTCCAAGGATTTGGGACAATTCCTGTCTGTTCTATTCATTCATGAAAAACAAAATACATAGCGTTTCTGCTACTCTACTCTACTGTATTGATCTCTCTATTCTATCTATCTTCTATAATACAATACTGAAAAAATATCTAAGGACCGGCTCCACGAGCTCTCTTGTCCTGTCTGAAATCTATCATTTCAAATTCAAAGCTATTACCTACTCTATCCTATTATAATAACTACTAGTGATTGCGAGATAGATTCGACACTCCATATATCTAGTTTCTTACAGTCCTGCAAGACTTTACAAACACGTTACATTTTAAAATGTTGTTTAAAAAAATATCTCAACAACAGATTAAATTCTGAGTTAAATGCTTGATTTGAAACTCTACCTTTGCTGAGATGTCATTTGTCTTCCTCCACGTGTGTGTTGTTGACTTTGAAGGTGATGCTCCTACATCATACTCCTCTGGTTAAAAAATTTCATGGACTCGTGTTCATGAGTTCCTGCACTTTCTTTCCATGCTTCAAAATATCAGGTTCTGTGACCCAACTTGCATCTTCCATTGGATGATCTTTCCACTTCACTAAGTACTCAGGATACATCGTCCTCCTGGTTTTCTTTCCATCCCTATGTTTAATGATTTTCTCCATCTGAGGTTTTTCTGTTGTGGGAAATTTCTCTTCAGATTGAATTTCTTTATGATTATCTGATTCTCCTGCTTCATCTCTCCTGCAAGGATACATGTCTGCAACATTGAATATCGACGATATCCCAACATTGTCTGGCAACTCAATCTCATAAGCATTGGTTGTGAATTTTCTTAGAATCCTGCACGGTCCTATATTTTTCATCTTTAACTTGTTGTACATTCCCCTTGGAAACCTCTCTTTTCTCAAATGAGCTAAAAATTCATCTCCAAATTCGAATTGAACTTCTCTCCTCTTTTGATCAACTCTGCTCTTGTATTTTTGGCTACTGTCATGTAGCTACTCTCTCACTCTGTCATGGAGTTTCTGTATTTCTGTTGAAAAATCCTCTGCTACAACACTTATGAATTCATATTGATTCAAATATCTCAACTCTGTAATCCCTCTTGTTTGTATAACATACACAATTTCAAATGGAACTTTTCTTGTACTCCTATTCACTGAATTGTTGAATGCAAATTCTTCTTGTGCCAGAATCTGATCCCATTGTCGATCTTTCTCAGTGACAAAAATTCTCAATAAGTTTTCGATACTCCTATTTACTACTTCAGTATATCCATATGTCTGAGGGTGATATGTTGAACTAAAGGATAAGTTCATCCTGAGCCTCTTCCATACAGTCCTCCAAAAGTATCATACAAATTTGGTGTCCCTATTTGAAACTATGCTCCTCGACAATCCATGTAGTCTTACTACTTCTCTGAAAAATAGATTGGCGATGTGTGTGGCATCGCTTGTCTTCTGACATGGTATGAAATGTGTCATTTTTTATAATCTGTCCACCAAAACAAATATGGAATCGCTCCCTTTTTGAGTTTTGGGCAATCCCAAAACAAAATCCATACTGATTGCATCCCACGACCTTTCTAGAATTGGTAATGGTTGATACAAACCAGTGTTTTGTTGTCTTCCTTTTGAATACTGACAAATTCTACATTTGTTCACAAACTTTTTCACTTTTGCTCTCATGCTTGACCAACAATACAAATTGCTCAGCTGTGAAAATGTCTTACTGTGACCAAAGTATCCAGCTAAACCTCCACTGTGTTTATCTTTTAGCAGGTTGTCTCTCATTGAGCATTTCAGAATGCATAATTGGCTCCCTTTGAACAGTAATCCATCCTGGATAAAATATTCAGTCCATGGGCTTCTGTTTCCCAATAAAGGATTCTCACATGTCTCATAATCTTCTTTGAAATATCCATCTTCTTTATACATCTCCTTGAGGTGTTTGAACCCCAAGGTCCCCACCTGGAATTCCTGTACAATCAAACTCCTCCTGCTCAAAGGATCTGCGACTTTGTTAGCATTTCTAGCAACGTGTTTAATAACAAAAGTAAAATTCTTCATATATTCTACCCATTTTGCATGTTTATGATTCAACTTTTATTTCCTAGTAATAAACTGCAAAGCATGATTACCACTGTACAAGACAAATTCTTTAGGAATTAGATAATGTCTCCATTTTTGCAAAGCTTGAATCACCACATAAAATTCCTTGTCATACATGGAATAATTTTTCTTGGAATCATTCAGTTTCTCAATGAAATACGAAACTGGCCTATTGTCGTGACTCAATACTGCTCCAATAGCTAATACACTTGTGTCACATCTCACCTGAAATGTTTTTCCAAAATCTGGTAACACCATAATTGATTTCTCTATGATTTTCTCCTTCAAGACTTTGAAACTTTTTTCAGCTTCCTCTATCCAACTGAAGGACTTTTGTTTCTTCTTCACAATGTCCAGCATGGGTGCACATATTCCACTAAAATTTCTGACAATTTATCTATAAAAGCTCGCAAACCCATGAAAATGTCTTACCTCAAATATTCTACTCGACGACGACCATTCTTTGATCGCTCTCACTTTTTATGGGTTCATAGTCAATTCATTTTAAGAGATTACAAAACCCAAATATATGAGTTGCTTCTTCATGAAAGAACTCTTCTTCATATTTATCAACAATTTATCTTGTTGCAACCTTTCCATTACTCATGTCAAATGTATTAAGTGTTCTTCCTTTGTCTTGTTGAATATTAGTATGTCATCAAGATATACTATGAAAAATTTTCCTATGAAATCTTTCAACACTTCATTCATTAACCTCATAAATGTGCTTAGTGCATTTTTCAACCCAAACAGAATGACCAACCATTCAAAAAATCCTTCATTTGTCTTGAATGTTGTTTTCCATTCTTCTCCCTCTCTCATTCTTATTTGATGATATCTTCTCTTCAAGTCTATCTTGGAAAAATAGCTTGCTCCACTCAAATAGTCCATCAAATCGTCCACCCTCGGTAAAATGAATCTATATCTAATGGTTATCTTGTTGATGGCTTGGGAATCTGTGCACATCCTCCATCCTCCATCTTTCTTTAGACTTAACACAGTAGATACTGTGCATGACCCTAGGCTTTCCCTGACTAACCCTTTATCCAACAACTCCTGGACTTGTTTTTTGACTTCCTCATTCTCTCTAGGTGTCAACCTATAAGATGATTTGTTTGGTAAACTAGCTCCTGAAATAAGGTCAATATGATGTCCTATACTCTTTATGGGTGCAATGAGTGTGGTAACTCATCCACGACTATATCAACAAAGTTTTCTAATATTTCTTCGATTTCTATAGGAAAATATTCTACAAAAGTATTCGCAGGGATAACTCTAGGATTCCTCACTACAACAAACTACATTTCTTTCTCCTTCTTGAATAAATTCAAGAACTCCTTCTCACTCATGAGAAGTATGCTTGAACTAGCTTCTATCTTTTTCTCTTTGTCTTCTATGGGTAACAACATATGTGTCCTACCATTTTTCTCTTGGGTATATGTATTCTTCCTTCCATCATGAATAACCTTTTGGTTATACTTCCATGGCCTCCCCAATAAAATATGATAGACATCCATAGGAATTACATCACACAATATTTCATCTTTGTAACCTCCTATTTTAGATTCAACTTGGCATTATTGACTTACCATGACTTGATGTCCTTTCTGGAAACACGATACCTTGTATGGATTTTGATGTTCATTTTTCTTTAGCTCTAGCTTCTCCACCATCTTCATGGATACTAGATTGTCAGGGCTTCCACTGTCTATGATCACCTTGCAAACTCTGTCTTTCGACTTACAAGCAGTTCAAAACAGACTTGTTTGCTAAAATGGTTCCTTTGGTTCCTTTTATTATTTAGGAAGGATCTTCCTCATCATGAGGTTTCTTCCTCCTTCTGTTTCTTCTACTTCCACATGTTTCTGTGCTTCAACAATGTGTGCTTCTTCTTCACCTCTATTCTTGCTCTGGATCCTATCTTTGAAACAAATTTTATCAAGTGATCTTGTGCAACATCCTCTGCTACATTTTCTTCACCCTCTGCTTCTTCTTCGCTCTCAGCTTCACTGACATCACTAGCATATGGTGATCTTCTCTGTGTTGTCTTCATGGCGTCTAATCTCATTCGGAGTCACCTCATTTCTTCTTCCATTTCTTCATACACTCTACACTTTCTGGGTTGCACGATTTCACTGTGTCACCTAAAAACATAAATCAAATTTATTTTATACCACAAATGATACCAACTTTCCTCTTTTCTCCTTTTGTCTGTTGTCTGCAAATTTTTTTTTAAATTAGCTCTGATACCACCTGATGTAGCCCCCCTACTCCCTCGTAGGGCTGTGTGACCTCCCATTCTTGGATCTCTGATTCTTGAGTCAAAAGACTCTCTGGAAACTTAAAGTTTCCCCTTTGTATCTAAACACAGGGCCCCCTCATCTTCTTGGTGCATTTCTGACAACAACCTACGACCTTCCCCTTTCGCTCTGTGTGAAAACTCAAAATGTTGGCGTTATCTCCCTTTTGGATAAGCCCTCATTTAATATGACCTGGGGCTATGAACACGTGATTGTGGGCACAGTCATAAGAGGTATGGAGTTAAACCACTTTTGGGCCCGCAATGCTCCTACGACCTCCACACATCCCCTTAGTGAAACCACGGTTAAATTGTGGCCCGCCTTCGATTCCTTAGCCTCCTCGTAACTTCTGTCCCCAAAATGATACGGGATCATTGATCTCGCTATATTGATGATAACATGCAATCAATGATTCAAATCTATGCCCTCCTTATCTATAGATCATATCATCTCTCCTTGAATCAACGATTGAGGTTCTCTTTGCAATTCCGGACTATGGGAGTTTGAAATCTCAAACTCAGCTCTTTTCCATACTCTAACCTTCTGGAATTATCAATCTACAGACACCTGTGCCGTAAATCAACAACCATGCCTTCACCTGGGTGTTTGACCTTTCAAACTAGATCAACGGTCCAACGACCCCTTCTCGATCGACATTCGAGATTTCCTCCAGGGCTTTGGACTTCTGAGATTTCAAATCTCAAACCTATTTCTTCCAATGTATTTTACCCAGAGTCTAAGATCCATTGACACGTTTCCTCCTGATCCAACGATCAAGGGTCACTTTGGGATTTTACCAGGAGTTAACAGATTTGTGCCATGTCTACTCCGAATTTAACGGTCTAGATCTTATTCCGAGACTTTGGGTCTTCGCGCTCCAATGATCTCAATTCTCAAATTGAAAATCCACTTTGGATTTTCCCCAAAGTACGATATCTATTGACAAGTGTCTCCTCTAAGATCAATGACTCACAGCTCTTCAACTCTCCATGCTTCGAGAGTTTCAAGTTTCAATTTTGGTCTTCTTCCAGATCTTCCGAGCTCCTGACATGTACCCTCCTGGCTTCAATGGTCCTGATATGTTTTGGCTCTTCGGCTCTCTACGCTCTGGGAGTTTTAAGTCTCAAACTTGACTCTTTAGGCACTCACGATATTTTATGGTTCACTCTGGTTCAATCGAATGGCTAATATTCCACCTCGTCTTTCCGGGACTCCGGAATTCAGGAATCTCAAGTTTCAAACCGCTCTCCCTCTTGATATTACAAAAACCAATTGTTGTGATTCCTCCTGGCGATCCGATGCTTGGTCTTCTCTTCTAGTGATCTGACGGTTCATATCTATCTCACTGATCTGATGGTCAAGATTCTATTCCGGGGTTCCAGACTCGAGGAATCTCAAGCTTCAACTTCGATAGCTTCTCTCTCCTTTATACGTGAAGTGCTAAAAATCGTGCACCTCCTTCTGATCCAACGATTTTTGATCTTATTCCGTATGATCGAATGATCACAGCTGTTCTTCCTTTTGAGCCTCTGATATCTCTCCACCTTGGAAGATTTATCCTTTTTCAAAGGTTCCAAATCTTTGTTCTTCCGACGAATCCATCTCTAGGATATCGTCAACACTCATGAAAAGTGTTATATCTTCTGAGCTTCTATCCTTGAAAGGATTTTTATCTCCCATGCACACTTTGCTTTCTTGGGATTTTGAATAACTCAGTTTGAAGGATTTTCTTGAAAAGAAAATGCTTCTCGCCCACCTGGCATTCTTCTACGTTGGTTCTTCGCAGATTGTTGTCTTCTTCATGATGTACACCTTGCAACTGGTCTGAGTTTCTTTGATTCTCTCTGAACTTCTTTGAGTCAATCTGAGACTCAGTCGACACACTCCTTGCATTTGACATGCACACCTTGCATACAATTATTAGGAGAGAAACGATTGAAACTCAACCAACTTCGTCACGAACTCATACAGTTAATCTCTCGAAAAATTATACATGAACGAATTGTAATAAATTATACACACAGAATAACATTCACTCAATCACACATGAAATGAACATAGTCCATGGATTTGGGACAATTTCTATCTGTTCTAGTCATTCATGAAAAACAAAATACATAATGTTTTTTCTACTCTACTATGCTCTACTGATCTCTCTATTATGCCTATCTTCTACAATACACTACTGAAAAACTATATAAGGACCGGCTCCACGAGCTCTCTCATCCTATCTGAAATCTATCATTCAAATTCAAAGCTATTACCTACTCTGTTCTATTACAATAACTACTAGTTGTTTCCAGATAGAGTTGACACTCTATATTTGCAGTTTCTTAGAGTCCTTCAAGACTTTACAAACAAGTTACATTTTAAAATGTTGTTTAAAAAAATATCTCAACAACCAATTGAATCCTGAGTTTAATGCTTGATTTGAAACTCTACCATTGCTGAGATGTGATTCATCTACCTCCACGCGTGTGTTGTTGAATTTGAAGTTGATTCTCCTACATCAATGATCCTGTCTCATTATCGCGAAAGGTTAATTAGATAAATGTTAATAATTTTTCTTGTATTTATTTATTAATGGTAAATTAATTGGTTTGTATGTTAATAGAGGCTAGAAAGTGAAGCACCATAGTTATCTCAATCATGCATAGTTTGTCTTTTTTTAGTGAGAAGCACCGTAAGTTGGCTCGATCAATCATACATAAGCGCAAAAGAGGCAGAGACAACATGAGCCTGCCTCATTATAGCCAAGGGTCCAATGGGTATATGTTCATAAAATTTTCTTACATTTATATATTGATGGTAAATCAATAGGTCGATGTAGGGTTAGCTTTCTCTAATCATAGATATTTGATATTGGATTTTTTTGTGAGGAAAATCATCTACCAACAAGAAAAAATTTAAACCTTATACCTAATAAAATCTTCAATGATATATTGCTTGAATATATAAAAAATATGAATTACATAGTCCTTAACAAATTTTGATCTGACGTGATCCTGCTAGAGGTATTTAAACCTCTATAGGTATTCGTATTTAAATGCATCATAAATTTTCTTTTGCTAGCATGTTCATGATGTAAGGGACTAGCTTGTCACTAATAAATAACAGGGCATCTAAGTAGTCAAAATCATACACGAATCATAGGTGTGGTTCACACCAACCCTTATCCAACCCTTATCATAGATGGATTTTTTGGTGTCTCCTCCTTATTACTTATTGGTTTCGAACATAGGTATCAATGAAAAACCAGACCCGTAGCTCTATCCATATTTGACCATTATAAAGAAATTATTGTGATTATTCTTTTATCATACCATCAGTTTGGAAAGGTGGAAAATGGCATCCATATAAGTATATCATTCACTTTTATAAAGTTTTTGTTTCTAGTTGATGGCTCACTTTCGAACTATCATTAATGTATTAATACATAATTAATGTATTAATTAATTATCACCTTGATATAATATATAATAAAAATGTATTAATGTATTAATATAGTATTAATTATTGATACATTAATAATGTAATATATGAATTAATTAATAGATTAATACATTATTAATTAACACATTTCTAAAGTATTAATACTAATAAAATAATACATTAAATAGATAAATAAATATATTAAATTCATTAATAAACTCATTACTAAAATATTAATACATGGAAAACGTATTGATACACTAATAAACTAATACATTAATAAAATAGTAATTCAACGACCTTAATGTATTTCATTATTACATTAACATAATATATAACAAAAATGTATCCATGTAGTATTAATTATTGATACCTTAATAATGTAATGTATTAATTAATTAATACATTATTAATTAACACATTTCTAAAGTACTAATACAATGATAAAGTAATACATTAAAAACATCAATAAATAAAATAAATGCATTAATAAATACATTACTAAAGTATTAATACATGGGAAAAGTATGGATACGCGAATAAAGGGACCTTAATGTATTTAGTAACACATTATTAGTCCCCGTCGTAGGTGTAGAGGGACTATAGCAATCGATAAATCATTGACCTCATATTAGTGTGTCATTTGACCATAAATATTTCCATATTATGTATTGTTGGTACCAAGGAACTGAAAACATCGATTTTTCTATAAAAAAGGTACCATATTTGTCATGATATGATTAGACAAGGGATTGGAGGTCTTATTGTCAGTTTCCCTATTCCCAATGTTATATATGTTGGCATATCCAAAGTATTTGATCGTATATGGTCTTTTTGAATCATATATTTTGTTATGCATTCGTCAAAGGTGGATTAATGCTACCATTAATTCAAATGTTTGGCTTAGCATTTTATGCTAGGTAAATTTATGGCAATGTTTGATATGGTGGCATATGGAAAGTTTGGCTTTCCAATACATTCTCTGGTGTTCAAAATATTGTTACAAAAAATATAATTATTTATTTGGGATACGTGAGAGACTTGCCACATTCAATATTTTTCTTAAATGTTTACAGTGAATTTCTGACAGACTTAAATGTTTACCTAACATGCTTGGTAGTGTTGAATGGTTACTTAACAGGCTTGTTACAAGACATTTTCTTCCATTTTTAAAATTTATATGCTCCAGCGACATTGTTGGTTCACTGGTCCATGCTTGTTTTTTGCA
>JZKD02S1051145.1:0-13300 GCA_000966675.3 Picea glauca | reverse complement strand
GATCCACGTTGAACACTGGGTGTAGGCCAAGGAAAGGAGGAATGTTGAGATCAAAAGAATTATCCCCCACGGACTTGGTGATGGTGTACGGCCCATAACAGAGAGGGTGAATCTTCTGATGGGGTCCTGTAAGGCGTTCTTTCTGCAAGTGCAACCAAACTTTGTTGCCTACCTGAAACTTATGTGGCACTTGATGTTGATCATGGCGTTGTTTGTACATGTAATTGGACTTCTGTAGGATATCCTGAACCTGTTGGAAGATGTGTTGAATCCACTCAATGAACCAGGTGGCTTTTTCAACTTCAATTGGAGAAGGATATGAGTCGGTTGAGGTGACCACAAGGGGAAGTGCAACATCTATGGGACTCAATGGTTGGAATCCAAACCCCACCTGAAAGGGGTTGTGGTTAGTTGAGTTATGCAGGGCTCGGTTGTAGCTATGTTGGACATAGGGAAGTCTCTTATCCCATGTGAGGGTTCTTTGAATTATACATGCGAAGGATATGCACAATCATTCGATTTACCACCTCGGTTTAGCCATATGTCTGGGGGTGGAAGGTTGTGGATTTGGTGAGATTGGTGTCTAGCAGTGACCAGAGGCTCGAACATAATGTGATGATAAATCGATTGTCCCGATCTAAGACAATGGTTTGTGGGATTCCAAAATGTACCCAGACTCGTTCAAAGAATATCTTGGCAGTGGCCTCTGCTGTGATGCTCTTCTTGTAGGCAACCAAAATCGCCATCTTAGAAAAGTGATCAACCACCACAAAAACACAGTCATTTCCACGCTTGGTGGATGGGAGGTCCGACATGTCGTCCATTGAGATGGATTCTCATGGCCTACAGGAGTAGGAAGAGGGGTGTACAGGCCCTATTTATTAGTGGTCGGTTTGGAAATAACATAGGTAGTGCAGGACCTGATATACTTGTTGACCTCCTGTCGAAGTTTCGGCCAGTAGAAATGTTTTTGTAGCATCGCCACTGTCTTTTCGACGTCGAAGTGTCCTGCCACCCGACTATAGTGGGCTTCCCAGATCAGCTTATCTCTCTCGCTTGATGGAACATGCTATCACATAAACTTGTCAAAACCTTAAGGGTTTGTGGTTTCTACCTAAGTTTGTATTTTTTCCTGTCTCTCCCCCTTTTTTGCAGACCCGGTTGTAATTTTTACCTCTCGGCTTGTAGTTTTCCTTTTGTCTACCTTCATCTGGTTGATCGACCTATTTTCCTTGTCAAAGTTTCTGAGAACTATCGGTCCTAAGCCCTTATGTTTTTCCTAACGACGATCACTTCTCTCCTTACCCTTGTTGTTGGTCCTTTTATCATCCTGAGCCCTGAGCTACTCATTCAAGTAATCTACATAGGTCGCAGTCGTGAGAAGCAAGCACAAAACTTGAAGCAGTCTGATATATAAAATCAAATCAAGTGAATGAGCATGATCATCTTTCAACGACAGGGATCCTCTGCACATATCAGATCGACGGCCATCGGGTGATCAGGACCATACAGTTGAACGAAGTATAGCATCAGCCAGAGGTCTGAAATCACAAGGCCAAAGGGACGCATGGCGTAGGATCAACATTTTGTTGACTCACAAAATGGGGCAGTCAAAGGGCGGAATCTTGAGGACTCGTGAAACAAAAATTCACGATATGATCTGGGCTGTCCATTTTAGAAGGACACGTGGCACAGGATCTGAACTGCAGAAAAAGCCTTTTCGGGAAGGTTGAGGTGAGAAGTGTCGATGGTCCGAGGTCCCGAAATGTTGATATGATATAGGTCGTTCGATGCAAGGAGACGCATGTCACTCGATCCGAGCTATCGCGATTTTGCGGCTTGGATATTTCAGCATGGAGCACGACGTGAACTTGTGAAACACAAAATCCCGAAGCGCGTGAGAGTTAAGACCATGATCATAGCCCAAGGCCATATATAAAGTGGGGCCCAAGGAACAATAAGCACCCTTTAAACCATCGGGTGGCTAAGGTCATTCAAGGAGATGATCGTGGCCGTCAGATTCAAAGAAAATCCGACCGTTGATCCAAACGGGCATTTTTGCGATTTTGAGCGTCGAGATATTTGAAATGAGGGGGAGTGAAAACTCCTTAAACTTGAAATCCTGAAATTTCATATGGGATAAGAACGAATTCATTACCTGAGGTCACGCGGGGCGAGGAAAAGAACTACGCAAAGGATCAAAGTTCCCAAGTTGGTCATAGAGGAAGATCTTTGTGACCTCGAGGCACCAAAATTGATGCGAAGGAGTCGTGAGCTCGCATGGAACATTCATGGGTGTCAGGTCTCACCCTGGTCCCAATGAAAGTAGTTAAAGAAAATGGGGAAGGTAGTTGAAACCTTGTTTCACCACATAAATGGAAAGCATGGAAAATCTGGCCTTGGAGGGCAAATTGTCAGCCGAAATTTCCCTGTCATGGATTTTCTTATGAAGCCCATACTCATCTAATATTGCGTCTGAAAAAAGAATGCAAGTGCATCCTGACAGAAGAAGATGAAGACGTGAAGCTTTGATTATAGTAGCCAGGTCACACTCCTGGTGGTGGTAGTTCTCTGAGTATAAATACTCAGTTTTGATATTTTGTTATGGTCGATGGTAGAGCAAAGCTCCCGTATTGTAAAGTTTTAATGAACACTTTGGTTCTCTGGTTATGCTTTGTAACCTGAGATTTCTTATTTAATGACAGTCACTTTTCTTGATCCCTCTCATTTTCCTCCATTACTGAAAGAGTTCATGGTTGACTGATTCACTTGAATTATTGTGACTGCATTATGATGAAAGTTTGATTATAGTGTTATTATAATTTCTTTCAATTCCTTTGAAATTTGAATTCAAGAAGACCTTGTGTTTATTTTTTTCTTCTTTAGGTTGTTGGAAAGATTGATGTTCACAACAGACCTCTACATTCTTCCCTGAAGTCTTCCTCCTACTCACCCTTACTACAACCTATTGACTGAAGTTAAACCAGACCTCACCTTCTTGTGCATATCAGTCTAGTTTTCTGAGTTAAGACGATATTTTCTTGAGATTGCGCCCATTTGAACTTTTTATAACCAACCTATGACATAAATATTGATGGGTATCGAGCTTACCTCTGCAGCAATCCAGAGGTGACTTCTGGTGCTAACATTTCTGGCGCCGTCGTCGGGGACAAAATTGAATATTTTCCCTGGGATTGAACGACAAATCTTACTAGTTCTGAAGGTGCATCAGAACTTAGTACATCAAATATTGCAACTTTGCACCTGGAGAATCCACTGTGGTGACTCCATTGATGTGAATCCACTAGAAAATCCATTGTTTCAGTTGTGGCTTCTAGAGGCAGACACACGAGGTCTACTCCACAGTTTCCTTTAGCAACACCTGAAGCTGACCCAGAGAAAATTTTCAGAAAGGTAAAGGACCCTCGAGAAGGTACTTATGTTGTTGAACCAGGTATTTATGATAATTTTCATTGTCCTCCTTTAGAAACTCTGATAGCTTCTTCTCATTCTCCTATTATACCGTATGCTGGAGTTTTCTAAAGTTTAAAGTTTGGGAGTGTTGAGTTTTCCCCTCCTGGTCTGGATTTGGAGGGAGAAATTGTTGTCACTCCTCTCTCCCCTGAAGTTGTACCTTGGTCTAGACCCCATACCTCGGAATATTTTCTCACTCCAGGTTTCATTGCTCCTCCTCATGTTAGATTTACTGATTTTGTAGAAAGGGAATCCTCTTTTCCTTCAAGCCCTGTAAACTTTTATCCAAATACTCTGTTGTTTCCCTTTCCTTCTGGAAGTTTAGTTCTAGCCTCCCCTGTTTGAACCCCTTCCCCTCCTAGTTATCCTCCACCTACCATCCCTATGGCAGGTGCTAACCCTCATAGGAACATAATGGATGCCATAGTGACTCCAAGATATGCCCCTTTAGTCCTACCTAAGCCAATGAATTCTCTCCCTGTTGGAGATTACCTAAAGTATATGCCCAAGTTAATAGGAGAAGAAGACATAACTGCTAAAGACCACCTTGCCACCTTCTACAGTTATGCAGACAATCTGAATATTAAAAATGAAGATGTTTGGATGAGATTCTTTGTCCAGAGCCTTGATTGTGAGGTTAGGAAATGGTTTAGGGGATTGACCCTTGGATCCATTGTTGGGATTGAACCTTTGGATGATGTTTTATTGAGACAATGAGGGGATAAAAAATACTTTATGTATTATATTACAGAGTTTGGGGATCTGAAGAAAGAGGAGAGAGAAATTGTCTCTAACTTCTCCAAAAGATTCAACAAGATGTACAATAAGATCCCTGCTGAGATAAAGCCTACGGAAACCTCTACCAAGATTACCTATGCTAGTTCTTTTGACCCTTATTTTTGCCTCATGTTGAGAGAGAGAAGGGTTAATTCCTTGGCTCATATGCAAGATGCAGCCTTGGAAGTAAATTCTAACGTATTGGCAGTAAACCGACTCGAGAATAAGGCTGATAGGGACATACCAAGGGGAAGATTTGAAGCATCCACCTCTGGTTCCTCTGCCTCCCCCCCTCAAATGGATGAAGTAACCAACTTACTAAAATCACTTTCAACTAGAATTGAAATATTGGAAGTAGAGGGGAAGCAGACATACATAAATCCTCAAAATGTTGATAACAGAGCCAGCTTCAGAACACCAAACAATTCCCCTCAAATATTCTTGAGAAAGCCCAGAAACAAAGAGAGAGAGAGAGATGATCAGAAAATCCAAACACCTCTCCAAAATAACCTAGTTGTTGATGAAGAGAGGGAGGAATAAGAGATTGATCCTGAAATCCATTGTCTTGGAGACACTTCCCCGTTTCCCCATTTGACTCAATCTCCATACGAGGAATCCCCATGAATAGTCAAATAAATGAGCTAAGTAAGGGTGAGAAGGCCAATAGTAATCCCAATAAATACAATCTCAGGTCTAAGAAGAAAGAAGGGAAGTATGACATCCCTAATCAGCCTTCCAGAGAAGAGAATCCTGCTAAAGATGCAACAAACAACAGCAAAGAAAAGAAAGCTCAAAACCCCTCACCGATACCTAAAGACCTTGTCCCAGAAGTGAGAGAAGTTCTGAAGCCCCTTTCTTCTTTCATCTTTGAGCATGGAATTCAAAAGATTAGAATTCTTGTGCCCTTTTTAGAGCTAGTCAAGCATGAAGATTTCAAAAAATCCCTCTCTAAGTTGTTGCAGTCAGATCTATCTTTCCATTCCATAGACTCATTAAATCTTCAAGATGAAAATCCAGCAGTCATTTTAGGTCCTATGGTAAAAGATAAAGATGAATCATCCCCTCCCTTCTATACATCACTAAACATACATGATAAAGTGTTTCATAATTGTTTGATGGATTCAAGGGCATCTCATAATATTATGCCCAAAACTGTCATGGAAGAACTCGAGTTGGAAATCACCAAGGCTTATCATGATTTCTATTATTTTGATTCAAGGAGAGTGCAATGTCTTGGGGTCATCAAAAATTTGTTCGTGACCTTGTTTTAGTTTCCCATGAAGAGTGTGGTCATGGATATTGTGGTGGTTTATGTTCCCCCCAAGTTTGGCATGCTCTTGTCAAGGTCTTGGATAAAACGACATGGGGGAACCTTGCAGATGGACCTCACATATGCTACCATTCCAGTGTTCGGAGGGGAGCATAGGAGGTTGTACAGGGAAGCTCAGTTGGCCTACATTATTAGTGATGAAGAAGACACCACCAATCATCCTATCTTTGCACTCGACACTGATTTGGGTTATAGTTTGTTACAGTTCACAGATACTCCTAAAGCTCCTCTCGAATTCAGAAAGAAACCCATTTCTTTTCGTGAAATACCTCCTCCAACTACTTCTATGTGGAAGATGTACTTCAATGGAGCCTCTTCTAGGGAAGGTAGTGGTGTCAGAGTAGTCTTTGGGTCACCTTGTCAAGAATCCATACCTTTTTCCTATAAACTAGAATTTGAAGCTACCAATAATGTGGTAGAGTATGAGGCTCTTGTTTTGGGTTTGAGGGCTGCGAAAGGCATGGGAATTGAAGAGCTAGTAGTATTTGGAGATGCGTAACTAATTGTTCATCTGGTCAAAAATGTTTATCAAGCCAAGCAACCTAGTCTAAGGACTTACAGGAATGAGGTGTGGGACCTAATTGACAATTTCTTCTCAGCCTTCAACATTTCATTTATTTCAAGAGATGAAAATACTATGGTTGATTCTTTGGTTGTCTCAGCGAACCAGTTTAGGGTCCCACTGCCACCTAAGATTAGGTATGATGTTGATATTAGATATAGGCCCTTTGTACCTGATAATATCAATCATTGGAAGGTGTTCGAGGATGATCTTGAAATCAGAAGATTTCTTGAGTCAATTAATGAGTTCTTTGCATTACACATTGATCAGGATCATGATCCCAAAGGTGACCCTCACGATGATGTATTTCTAAATAAAATTGCTAATCACCATATTGTTCAGCTTCCTAGTAACCACATTCCAAAGGGAATAGTTCCTTTAGAAAGATTGTTCGATGGGAATGATGTGGTAGTAAAGGGTAAAGTCTCAAATGATGATGTCGATGTGGCTAAGTGTAATATTGGCACAGAGAAGGATTTGAAATTCATCAAGCTGTCAAGCAGCCTGTCAAGGGAGAAAAGGTCCAAGTATGTTGAGTTATTAAAAAAAATTGTTGATGTGTTTGTTTGGACCTACGAAGACCTTAGAACATATGACACTAGCATCATCGAGCATAAGATCCCATTGAAAAAGGAGGCCAAACCATTTGGGCAGAAGTTAAGATAGATAAATCCTATGTTATTTCCCATCATGGAGAGAGAGGTAAAGAAGTTGTTGGATTCCCAAATCATTGTCCCTTTGAGATATTGTGAATGGGTGGCCAACCTAGTCCCGGTGAAGAAAAAGAGTGGAGAGATCGGACTCTCTGTCGATTTCAGAAATCTGAATAGAAGCTCAAAGAAGGAAAATTACCCTTTGACAAAGATGGAACACATGTTGCAAAGAGTGACAGGCGCATCCAGGATCTCCATGATTGATGGCTTTTCTGGCTACAATCAGATCTATGTCCTGCCTGAAGATAGAGAAAAGACATCCTTCACCACTCCTTGGGGCACATTCATGTATGCCAAAATTCCCTTTGGATTGATGAACGCAGGAGAAAACTTCCAACGAGCCATGGACATCACATTCATTGGAGAAAGAGATAAATTTGTGTTCATATATCTAGATGACATAACAATCTTCTCTAAATCTGATAAAGAACATTGTCAACATCTGAGAAAGTTCTTCTCAAAATGCAGAAGGTTTGGTCTCCCCCTAAATCCCAAGAAGTCTTTATTTGCTATGCATGAAGGAAAATGGTTGGGACACATTGTATCAACCGAGGGAATCGGGATCGATCCAAGTAGGGTGGAAGCTATTCAAGCCTTGTCACTTCCTAGGTCCAAGAAGGAGGTTTAGTCTTTTCTGGGCAAAATTAATTTTCTAAGAAGGTTTGTTTCAAATTTTGTTGAATTAGTGAAACATATCACCACTATGCTTAGGAAAGGGAATGAAGTAAAATGGATTGTTGAGCCCAGAGAATCCTTTAACCAAATCAAGAAGGCACTGACTGAAGCACCTTTGTTTATCAGTCTTGATTACTCCAAGGATTCTATGATTTTATCTTTTTCTTCATTTGACACAGTGGCAGTTGTTTTACTACAAAAGAATGATGCAGGGCTGGAACAACCTATTTCCTTTTTCAGCAGAGCATTAAAAGATGCAGAGATCAGATATGACATCATGGAGAAGCAAGCCTATGCCTTGGTGAAATCTCTCAAAGTTTTCAGAGTCTATGTTTTTCATTCGAAGATCATTACATATGTTCCTTCAGCCTCCCTGAAGGACATTCTCATTCAGCTTGACATAGATGGAGNTTACTAAAATCACTTTCAACTAGAATTGAAATATTGGAAGTAGAGGGGAAGCAGACATACATAAATCCTCAAAATGTTGATAACAGAGCCAGCTTCAGAACACCAAACAATTCCCCTCAAATATTCTTGAGAAAGCCCAGAAACAAAGAGAGAGAGAGAGATGATCAGAAAATCCAAACACCTCTCCAAAATAACCTAGTTGTTGATGAAGAGAGGGAGGAATAAGAGATTGATCCTGAAATCCATTGTCTTGGAGACACTTCCCCGTTTCCCCATTTGACTCAATCTCCATACGAGGAATCCCCATGAATAGTCAAATAAATGAGCTAAGTAAGGGTGAGAAGGCCAATAGTAATCCCAATAAATACAATCTCAGGTCTAAGAAGAAAGAAGGGAAGTATGACATCCCTAATCAGCCTTCCAGAGAAGAGAATCCTGCTAAAGATGCAACAAACAACAGCAAAGAAAAGAAAGCTCAAAACCCCTCACCGATACCTAAAGACCTTGTCCCAGAAGTGAGAGAAGTTCTGAAGCCCCTTTCTTCTTTCATCTTTGAGCATGGAATTCAAAAGATTAGAATTCTTGTGCCCTTTTTAGAGCTAGTCAAGCATGAAGATTTCAAAAAATCCCTCTCTAAGTTGTTGCAGTCAGATCTATCTTTCCATTCCATAGACTCATTAAATCTTCAAGATGAAAATCCAGCAGTCATTTTAGGTCCTATGGTAAAAGATAAAGATGAATCATCCCCTCCCTTCTATACATCACTAAACATACATGATAAAGTGTTTCATAATTGTTTGATGGATTCAAGGGCATCTCATAATATTATGCCCAAAACTGTCATGGAAGAACTCGAGTTGGAAATCACCAAGGCTTATCATGATTTCTATTATTTTGATTCAAGGAGAGTGCAATGTCTTGGGGTCATCAAAAATTTGTTCGTGACCTTGTTTTAGTTTCCCATGAAGAGTGTGGTCATGGATATTGTGGTGGTTTATGTTCCCCCCAAGTTTGGCATGCTCTTGTCAAGGTCTTGGATAAAACGACATGGGGGAACCTTGCAGATGGACCTCACATATGCTACCATTCCAGTGTTCGGAGGGGAGCATAGGAGGTTGTACAGGGAAGCTCAGTTGGCCTACATTATTAGTGATGAAGAAGACACCACCAATCATCCTATCTTTGCACTCGACACTGATTTGGGTTATAGTTTGTTACAGTTCACAGATACTCCTAAAGCTCCTCTCGAATTCAGAAAGAAACCCATTTCTTTTCGTGAAATACCTCCTCCAACTACTTCTATGTGGAAGATGTACTTCAATGGAGCCTCTTCTAGGGAAGGTAGTGGTGTCAGAGTAGTCTTTGGGTCACCTTGTCAAGAATCCATACCTTTTTCCTATAAACTAGAATTTGAAGCTACCAATAATGTGGTAGAGTATGAGGCTCTTGTTTTGGGTTTGAGGGCTGCGAAAGGCATGGGAATTGAAGAGCTAGTAGTATTTGGAGATGCGTAACTAATTGTTCATCTGGTCAAAAATGTTTATCAAGCCAAGCAACCTAGTCTAAGGACTTACAGGAATGAGGTGTGGGACCTAATTGACAATTTCTTCTCAGCCTTCAACATTTCATTTATTTCAAGAGATGAAAATACTATGGTTGATTCTTTGGTTGTCTCAGCGAACCAGTTTAGGGTCCCACTGCCACCTAAGATTAGGTATGATGTTGATATTAGATATAGGCCCTTTGTACCTGATAATATCAATCATTGGAAGGTGTTCGAGGATGATCTTGAAATCAGAAGATTTCTTGAGTCAATTAATGAGTTCTTTGCATTACACATTGATCAGGATCATGATCCCAAAGGTGACCCTCACGATGATGTATTTCTAAATAAAATTGCTAATCACCATATTGTTCAGCTTCCTAGTAACCACATTCCAAAGGGAATAGTTCCTTTAGAAAGATTGTTCGATGGGAATGATGTGGTAGTAAAGGGTAAAGTCTCAAATGATGATGTCGATGTGGCTAAGTGTAATATTGGCACAGAGAAGGATTTGAAATTCATCAAGCTGTCAAGCAGCCTGTCAAGGGAGAAAAGGTCCAAGTATGTTGAGTTATTAAAAAAAATTGTTGATGTGTTTGTTTGGACCTACGAAGACCTTAGAACATATGACACTAGCATCATCGAGCATAAGATCCCATTGAAAAAGGAGGCCAAACCATTTGGGCAGAAGTTAAGATAGATAAATCCTATGTTATTTCCCATCATGGAGAGAGAGGTAAAGAAGTTGTTGGATTCCCAAATCATTGTCCCTTTGAGATATTGTGAATGGGTGGCCAACCTAGTCCCGGTGAAGAAAAAGAGTGGAGAGATCGGACTCTCTGTCGATTTCAGAAATCTGAATAGAAGCTCAAAGAAGGAAAATTACCCTTTGACAAAGATGGAACACATGTTGCAAAGAGTGACAGGCGCATCCAGGATCTCCATGATTGATGGCTTTTCTGGCTACAATCAGATCTATGTCCTGCCTGAAGATAGAGAAAAGACATCCTTCACCACTCCTTGGGGCACATTCATGTATGCCAAAATTCCCTTTGGATTGATGAACGCAGGAGAAAACTTCCAACGAGCCATGGACATCACATTCATTGGAGAAAGAGATAAATTTGTGTTCATATATCTAGATGACATAACAATCTTCTCTAAATCTGATAAAGAACATTGTCAACATCTGAGAAAGTTCTTCTCAAAATGCAGAAGGTTTGGTCTCCCCCTAAATCCCAAGAAGTCTTTATTTGCTATGCATGAAGGAAAATGGTTGGGACACATTGTATCAACCGAGGGAATCGGGATCGATCCAAGTAGGGTGGAAGCTATTCAAGCCTTGTCACTTCCTAGGTCCAAGAAGGAGGTTTAGTCTTTTCTGGGCAAAATTAATTTTCTGAGAAGGTTTGTTTCAAATTTTGTTGAATTAGTGAAACATATCACCACTATGCTTAGGAAAGGGAATGAAGTAAAATGGATTGTTGAGCCCAGAGAATCCTTTAACCAAGTTAAGAAGGCACTGACTGAAGCACCTTTGTTTATCAGTCTTGATTACTCCAAGGATTTTATGATTTTATCTTTTTCTTCATTTGACACAGTGGCAGTAGTTTTACTACAAAAGAATGATGCAGGGCTGGAACAACCTATTTCCTTTTTCAGCAAAGCATTAAAAGATGCAGAGATCAGATATGACATCATGGAGAAGCAGGCCTATGCCTTGGTGAAATCTCTCAAAGTTTTTAGAGTCTATGTTTTTCATTCGAAGATCATTACATATGTTCCTTCAGCCTCCCTAAAGGACATTCTCATTCAGCTTGACATAGATGGAGGAAGGAGCAAGTGGATTGCCAAAATCCTTAAATTTGACCTGGAAATAAAACCCACCAAATTAATTAAAGGCCATGGTTTAGCCAAGTTGTTGGTTGAATCTAATTGTAAAGATTTGAGGGTTAACTCCATCAACGCTTGCTCAGAAAATCAACAGGCTGAAGTGGCCGATAAAGACCCTTAGGACAACCCTCCATTAGCAGGATGCACCTAGTACAAAAATATTATCTTTTTTCTGCAGGAGTTGCGACCTCCATATGGTATGGGAAAAAGAAAGGCAAGAGCTTTAAAGCCCAAAGCAATTAGGTATTTCCTTATTGACCAGGTCTTGTATTGGAAAGACCCTCTAGGAGTGCTCCTGATATGTCTAGACCCACAAGAGGCCCAAAGGATTATATTTGAGTTCCATGACAGCCTATGTGGGGGACATCATTTTTGGAAAACTACAACCTACAAAATTCTTAGGGCTGGGTACTACTGGCCTACTCTATTCACTGATGTCTGTGCGAAAATCAGGGCTTGTATTAAATGTCAGAAATCTCTAGGAAGCAGCAGCTCAAGTCTCTTCCATTGAATCATGTACTAGCTTCGGGACCCTTTCAGCAATGGGGCCTAGACTTTATTGGGGAAATTCATCCTCCTTCAAGTGGTCATCACAGGTGGATTTTAACTGCAACAGATTATTTTACCAAGTGAGTAAACGCTATCCCCATCACGAGTGCTTCTCACAAAGTGATCATTGGTTTTCTTGAAGATATTATAGCAAGGTTTGGTTGCATGAACAGAATTGTTACTGATAATTCTGCTTCCTTCAGGGCTGAACCATTGATCAACTTTTGTGAGAAGTTCAGAATTTCATTAATCCACTCCATCCCTTACTATCTGCAAGGCAATGGATTAGCAGAATATTCCAACAAGAGCCTAATAAAGATCATCAAAACATTATTGGAGGACAACAAGAAATAATGGGATTCAAAGCTCAAATTTTCTCTATGGGCTAATAGAGTGACAACAAAGAGGTCCATGGGCATCTCTACTTTCCAATTGGTATATGGGACTGAAACAGTTTTTCCTTCTCAGCATGCCCTNTTGAATCCCTTTGGATCAACCCCTTCTGAATCTCTGAGAAGTTCCCAAATAACACTTATAGGTTGCAGGATTTGGAGGGAGACGAAGTCTTTGGTGGCCCTGTAAATGCGCACTTCCTGAAAATATTTTTTGTTTAAAGCCTTAGTTGGTGTCCCATCATTATAAATATTGTTCATGTTTGGTGTTTATTTTGTTTTGCTTTTAATAGAAGACTCCACAACCCAACACTAAGGCACTGAATCCGCGGAAGGAGTTCTTAGAGCCTCGTAGGGAGGACTCTATCCCCCATAGAGCCTAATATTATCACATAAACTTGTCAAAACCTTAAGGGTTTGTGGTTTCTACCTAAGTCTATATTTTTTCCTGTCTCTCCCCCTTTTTTGCAAACCTGATTGTAAGTTTTACCTCTCGGCTTGTAGTTTTCCTTATGGTTGCCTTCATCCGGTTGATCGACCTATTTTCCTTGTCGGAGCGCTTGAGAACTATCGGTCCTAAGACCTTCTTTTTTTCCTAACGACGATCACTTCTCTCCTTACCTCTGTCGCTGGTCCTTTTATCATCCCGAGCCCTCAACTACTCATTCAATTAATTTACACAGGTTGCAGTCGTGAGAAGAAAGTGCAACACTTGAAGCAGTCTGATATATAAACTCAAATTAAGCGAGTGGGCATGATCATCTTTAAACAGTAGGGATCCTCCGCACAGATCAGATCGATGGCCATTAGGTGATCGGGACCTATGACTAAGTATTCTTCAAAACTTGGTCAAGGGCCAACAGGCTCCCAACACTCACATGTGACTCATCCTGAGTCACTCAGGTCTGATCAACTTCGCCTCGAATGCCTCAAGCTTGGCTCGAGCTTCTTCGACCTGCTGTAGTGCGACATCTTCTTGCT
>JZKD02S1051134.1:0-13300 GCA_000966675.3 Picea glauca | reverse complement strand
TAAAAAACAAGGGTTAACCCTCCTGAACTTGGTGTTTTGTAGGATGTATGTTCACTGGAGGGAAAGAGAGCATGAGGAGATTAGTGAGTTGGTCAGGGAAGACCCCATTGTTGTTGCTACCTTAATTCAATGTGGGTTGCTCAAGTTCTTCTTATGTCCTTTTATGCAGGCACAACCTAGGCTACTGAATGCCTTGATTGATTATTGGCATCCTGAAGCAGAGGCCTTTATGTTAGAGGGGCAGTCACTGGTGCCTACTACAGAGAACATATATTTTTTGACTGGCCTCTCTAGGAGAAGGGAACCAGTCAATTTCCAGACATTTCCTTCGGGGCCTCATAACATATCAGAATTGATAGGACTTTATTGTGAAGCTGGTACAGACCGATTGAGCTCATAGGTGCCCATAAGAAAGATCACGGATTTATCACTATAGGTGATTGTGTTTCTTATTGGGTGGATGAATGGTTCTGCAGCTCTACATTAGGCGTCCCATGCACAGATGAACTATGCAATCCAATGCTTAAATGCATAGATATTTGACTGGAGCACTACACTGCTAGATTGTACGAAGAGGCAGATGACAAATTGTTTGTTGCAGACGTAGAGGAACTTTACGTTTGGGACAATTCCATGCTCTTTCTTCTTTGAAAGAGTTCCTAGTTTCAATCCTTGAGTGGTGGTACAAGGACATCAGGCCTCTCTTCCTGCGGTTTGCAGATTGGCAGTGTTACTACCATGACAGGGTGGTGGAAGGACCAATGAGTTATTTGATGATGATTTATTTTCTTGGTTTTCAGGACAGATCCCAGTCATAGAGGATTACCCTTATGCTGGGATTGATTTCTCGAGAGATCATAAGATATTGGTACCTCCTGGTGAGGAGCGAGGAGAGATGGGTAAGTTTACATGGGTTTTTTTTTTCTTTTTGTGAAACATATGCAATTTTTATGTTTTTTTTATATATATATATCATTTTTTTATACCATAGTATTTGACAAATATGTGTCTATTATGTGCAGATGTGGGACCAGTGTGACCTGCGGATTACATGAGGAACGGGCATCGTCCTCGGCCAGGGGTTGCACCTGTTGTCGCTGGGGGACTAGCAGTAGCAGGAGAGTTTCCAGCCGATGAGGCTGAGAGGGTTTTGAGACGAGTCGAGAAAAACTTTACCTTGCTCACCCACACAGTCCCTATGGCATTGATTGAGGATCTGCCACCATCTATGCAACCTCATGTAGTGGGAGCACCACGGATGTGGGTTCGATTGTTTTGGCGGTTGGCGAACGTTATTGATCATTACAATAGGGCCCACAGTCCCTAACCTTAGTTAGTATAGACTTTTTACGTGCCGAGAGCACTACTTGTATATATTGTTTGAGGGCATAAGCCCCATGACTCATTATTGGTCATACTTTTGAGGCTCTTGTGTCCACCTATGTACTCTAATGATTATGATATTATATATGGAATTTTATGTCTTTTGTGTCTTATGGATCATAATTTTCCTTTAAAAATGTATTTACATGTTTATGTGTATGTATTTTTATATGTGAGGGAGCTGCCAGTCTAAAATTTGATTAGCTAGAGTATCTATAATTTGGTTTAATCTCCTAGGAACATGAAAATATGTAATATAATCAAATATTCATTCTAAGAGACGTACCCTAAGGAATCTTCGGTGTAAAGTCGAATCATGAACATGGTAGACTCTATTTAACTGAGACACAACCAACTAAGCATCTAAATAGACCCAGAGATGAGAGATACCAAATGACAGGGTGTCATGAAGCAACTCAATAAATGCACTGTACCCGACGACATTGTTTGTGGTGTCACCTAAGCATATACCTCCAAAAGATAATAATTGGCCTCGAGGTGAAAAAATTACCCAAGTTGCGGAGGCAATCCTCCGAGTGTGTCGGCTAGCATTGTCTGTGTACCCAATGAATACCTCTAATTCACTTGACATCTGCCACAGTGACAAAAGATAACATCAAAAATGACACGTCCATAATACTAAAAGAAACTAGAAAGTAATCGTACAAAGACTATACATATGTTACAAAAAGTTACCCAAGGTGACCTACCTATGAGTAATACTTCTTGAGGTAGAGCCCATTTCTAGGCTCTGACAAAGCATTTCCCTCTAAGTCAAACAGATGATAAGCGCCCTTTTTTAGAACCTCATTAATGATGAAAGGTCCGAACCACATGGGTTTGAATTTTCCTACCCCCAGGGGGTCCTTATCTTTGGTCATAAACCAGGACAAGGTCACCTTCAGAGAAAATTTGAGGACGAACGAACCGATCATACTGACACTTGACTTTATGTTTGTGAGCCTCGTTGGCCAGGGCTGCATCACGACGTTGTTCATTGAGCCACTCAAGGTATAATAACCATTCTTCAAGTGGAGAAATGTCTGGCAATAACTGTACTACCAACTTTAGGGATGGGATATGACATTTGATAGGCAAGACTGCTTCCAACCCATAAATGAGTTGAAAAGGTGAGAAACCGGTTGCAGTCTTAACAGACGTTCGATAAGCCCATAATGCCGAGTTTAACATCAAATGCCAATTTGACTTGGCTGAGTTGATCGTTCGTTGTAGGATGGTCTTAAGATATTTATTTACAGCTTCCACATGACCATTTTCTTGGGGGTAGTAGGGTGACGAATGTTCTTGCCGCAACCCAAGCTTGGATATTAACTCTGTCATCATCTAGTTTTGAAAGTGACTTCCATGGTTAGTGACAATCTCTCTCGGGATGCCGAACCTTGATATTATCTGGTTGAATAAAAAGAGAGTCGTAGTCTCTCCATCATCTTTAAATGTTGTCATAACTTTGACCCACTTCATGAAGTAGTCTATGGCTACAATGATATAACAATGCCCCCTTGTTGAAGGAGGGTTGCATGTAGTGTAATCAATCCCCCACTTGGTGAAGGGACTAACTGTGATGATAGGAAACATGGGAGCAGTATGTGCCCTCATCTTCCGAGAGAGGATCTGACACGGGTGGCACTTCTTGAATGATTCGATACAATCTTTGATTAGTGTCAGCTAGAAGTAACCTACTCGTAAAATACTTTGGGTTGTTGCCAACCCAAACAAATGACCGCCACATGCTTCAGTATGGAAATCGTTAAGAACGATAAATTCTTCTTCGTGAGTGAGACATCGGCACAGGATGTAGTCTAGACCTCTTCGATACAACGTATCATCGAGTATGAGATAATTCTTGGCCTGATGGTGTATATGGTGATGCTCATCACGAGAAGCCAAGGTGGGGCACTTCAAAGTCTAGAGATATATAAGTATATCTCTATACCAGGGATCCGAAGATGTGATAAAAAACATATCTCCTCTGATAGGAGACTCTTCGGGCACAACATCACCTAACTCAACCGAAATTTATGAAATAAGTTCTGCGAAGACCAGTGACTTTTTGGATTTCGCTGAAATGAAATCTAAGTCAAATTCCTGGAGGATGACTATCCATCTACTGATCTTTCCACCTATTACCTGTCGTGTCAACATGTATTGAAATGGATTCACAATGGCAATGACGGTGGTCTTGCGAAACAGAACATAATGACGGAACCGTTGAACAACATGGACTGCTGCCAATGCAAGCTTTTTAATATGAGAATAATTGAGTTCCGGTCTGAATTGGCCTTGGCTCAAGTAATAGATCACATATTTTGAGAAAAAATCATCTTCCTGAACTAAGACCATGCTGATGGTTGACTCTACTACAGCCAGGTATAATAAGAAATCCTTGTCATAGTTAGGTGGCCAAAGCGGAGGGGCAGTTGTGAGGGCATGTTTCAACGCTTCGAAAGAGCATTGAGTGGCATCGTTGCAATAAAAAGGAATGTATTTCTTCAGTAAGCACATAAATCCCTTTGTGATTTTGGCATAGTTAGCGATGAAACGCCTTAAAAAATTCACCTTGCCCTGTAGACTCTGAAGTTGAAGGATTGTGCACAGGGGGGGAAACTAAATTATTGCCTCAACCTTGAGAGGATCGACCATGATCCCTATTGTTGACACTATGAAACCTAACAAACATCCTGATGTTATGCAAAAGCTACACTTGTTTGGATTCAAGCGAATATGAAAGTAGCGACATTGCTCAAAGATAAGTCGGAGGTGTGTGGGATGATCCATTCTCTTGCGAGATCGAGATGCTAAATCATCTAAATAGGCCTCAACTATATGCTTGAGATCATGGAAAGAAAAATACATGGCCCACTGAAAGGTCCCTCCAGCATTTTTAAGACCAAAGGGCATCTTACGATATGCGAATGTACCCCATGGACAAATGAATGTCATTTTGTGTTGGTCTTCGGGTTTGATTTTTATTTGATTATATCCTGAAAAACTGGCCATGAAAGAGAAGGCCTCGCAACCTGCACATTCATTAATTATCCGTTCGATGAATGGTGTGGGAAAATTATCTTTTGGATAGGCCTTTTTCAAATCACGAAAGTCCGTACATACATGAATCATTCCCTATTTCTTATTGACCGGCACAGGATTTGACACCCATTGGGTCAAATGGATAGGATAGATAAAACCGGATTTTAGAAGTTTCTCAACTTCAACCTTAATGGTTGTTGCTTTCCTAGAATTAACTGGATGAAGCTTCTGCCAAACAGGCTTGGCATATGGATAAGTTGTGATTTCATGTTCGACTATTTTTGGATCGATGTCTGGAATTTCCTTGTAAGACCAGGCAAAAATGTCACAGAATTCTTTAAATAGATCTGTGTAGATTTGAATCTCTCCGGGGGAATAGTCATCTCCGAAGAAAACATTCTCCACGATGGAAAGGGTTCTAGAGATATTGATCGGTATGGTTTCAGCGATAGTTTCCATATTACCCTCGGCATAAACCTCATGTGTAGCTAGGGGATTAATAGGACAAGACCTATCTCCAGTCATAGTCAAGGTGAATTCTCCGGCTTCGATTTTGCTTAACTCTAGGAGGAAGTATGATCTGTGATGGAGATCATCCTAGGGTTTGTCCAGACTAGTCATTATTTCAATTACTACTTCGTCGGAGGGAAATACTAAGTCTAATGAATCGGTGTCAGTGATAGAACTTTGAGCCCAAATAGGCTCTAGAGTTGGATCTAACTCTTGTGCAGGAGTTACATCTATGTCAGCCAAAGCTTGTTGGACTAAGGAGTACGCTACTTTACCTGTGAACAAGGGCATGGACATGTCTGGGTGCCCTGTCCCTTCCACCGTGGCCAATGGGGAAGGAAGTATCCACGGATCGTTAACGTAATTCATGTGAAATGAAGAAACTTGGAAAATATCAACCTTATGGTGGTCAGATATGAACTTAACATCGCCTTGAGGGGGAGGGTGATCGAAGGTACCCATCAAAGATGGGCACAAACCAACCCCTAAGTTGACTACGCCTGGTTGGGGATTATCAATCATTGGGACCGCGGATACCCCCAATGAAGGGTCAGGTCTAGAGAAAGACAGTTGATCAATGGTCACAACAAGACCCAAAAAACTGTAGCAACCACTGCTTGCATGGAATAAGTCCAACTCCTTCCTAACAAGAGATTGTAGTCAAGGGATGCGTCAACTACTTCTACCTTGATGCACACAGTCTTCCCTCCTAACTGTACGGGGAAAGAGGGAATGATACCATGTGGTCGAAACGAATGACCATATAAAGAAGTGAGAAGAGTAGGTGATGGAGACAAAACAGGCTGGCCAATGGCCTTCCAACATGCCAACGATGTAACGCATGTCGAGGTGCCCTCATCAACCACCATGGGGAAAATATTCTAAGTAAAAGTTTTCGTGGGTAGAGTTACTACTATCTGAAATGCTACATGGTAAGACAGACGAGGTTTCAAGTTAGTTGTATCCAGCATGATTGTACCCAGATTACAAGTCTCAGTAGATCCTAAAGCAGCTAACAAAGCTTTCCTCTAGGAAGGGCATATTTGGAGGACCTCCAAAGTGGACATCGCACAAGGGGTTTGGGGCAAATCCTCCACCATAGAATAGTTCTGGGTGGCCCTTGCATTTGGGTTGTGAGAATATTTTTTGAACACGCCTTTTGGAATGCATTTCATTGTTTTACCCAAAGTCTTCTCAATCTGGAGAGGAAGATATGGGAGTTCGGCTTCTTTGCCCTTCTCAGAAGTGCTTGGTTTACTATAGTCATGCACTCTAGTTGATATAAAAGCATCACCTTTCATCATATACACATTCACGGATGCAGGATTGTTTGAAGACAGAGAGGGTCCTTGAATGCCCCCTTCCGCACTTATAGAGGCTTGGGTTGTGTTTTGCCCATGTTGAAAAGGATTGGTTAACACGACAGGCTGTTGCTGTGTGACAAACTTTTGGGCCTCTGCAAGCAGAGGACATTGGTGGGTCGGGTGGTCTTCCACGCATAGGTTGCACGGATACCTCGCCTTTCGTTTCTCAGTGTTTCCCATGCTAGCATTATTAGTGGGTTTCTTATCCCCCTTACCCTTCTTTCGTTGTTTTTTCTTTCCTTCGAGCTACTGGGTGGCCTTTGGATTTGTCGATTGTACTGTGTGTACATCCGATGTTTTAGTAGGGGGATCATCCAAAACAGTAGTTTGGTTGTTCGCTTGTGTTGTATAGACAATTGTTGCAATTGCTTCGTTAGTTTCTCAACAGGATTCATTTGTGCTAAACCAACAATACCATCAGCATGTGGTCCATCTCTCTATCTGGTTTTATCAATATTGAATGTGGTGCATCTGGCAAGATCTCGTATAATAAACTAGACTGAGAGTATATTATCTCAAGTTGTTGATCTCTCATGATGGCATATTCTTCAGAAAACACTCCCGACATCGCGACTTATTTGGATAATTGTGGGACCAAAGACTTAAGGAACCACTTGAGAAGTAATGTTGGTGGGACTGGCACCTTAATTAAACTCTTCCGGTGTCTCCATTCTCGAATGTGATCAAAGATATGGTCTTCTTTTGTCTGTGAGAAATTGACCAGCAATTCTGTGCCAGCATCGTATCTCACAGGTAATTGGAAATGGTTTAGGAAAGCCATTGCCAATTCACCAAAGGAAGAGTATCTTGAGTGGTCGAGCTCAATGTACCATTTCACGGCACTCCCTATGAGAGTACGTTGAAACAATCACAACTGTACAGAGTCGTCTTTCAACGAGTTAAACTAGCACCAAAGATGGAAGGTGGTCACATGATCTCATAGATCTTCGTTAGGCTTGGCCTCGAACTTTGGTATGTCCGAAGGCTACTTCGTTGGCATAGGGGGCCAACGCGAATCGTGAAAGATAGGTTCATTCAACAACCTTGTCAATTTTGGAAAATGCAAGGTTGCCAGGAAAGGCAGTTTGGGTTGTTGGTGATAACCATGAAAAAAGGGACCTGGAGTTTGACTGGCACCGGGTTGCCAGGAAAAGTTCGGCTGCTGGCCTGGGTTCTGGTAAAAGTCATGGCCATGACTAGTGTACGGATTCTGTATGTGAGGAGACATCATCGACTGATTCCCAAAATAGGCCGTAGATGGTTGGGCATGCATTACATTCGAAGGACTTTGGGAAGGGTTGCCCCATGCCGATCCCATGGGGATAGGCATAGTACCTTGTCCGGGGTTCCATTGTTTGTGAAAATAACTACCCCAAACCGACATTCCTGATGAGGGAACTGATCCCTGCCAAGAATTCCAAGGCTCTAATGCAGAACAAGTTATTGGGTTTTCCCCCTGTGCAGGAATAATACCCTACATAGGAATAGGTTGTCCGTAACTAGGATTTCCCCCAGTCGGGAAAGCAGCTGACAAGAAAGTGTTGTTACCAAATGCATCGAACAAAGAAAATGGTGTCAAACAAACTAGCATATTATGAGAAGGTGGTCCTTGAATCCCTACTCCAAATAAACTATGGTGTGTAGGTGGCCCGACGGATTGCTAGTGGGTGCCACCAAGCGAAGGGGATGAAGGAGGTATATGACCTCCCCCGTAAGGGAAATCATTAAAAGGAGTTGAAGTGCCCCCCATGTGGCCTTGCAGAGGAGCGTTAGAGATCCCTTCCCCCATACCTAAATTCTGTGAAGTGGAGTAGGAAAGTACAGGACTTGTACCTGAGCTAGGCATCCCATATGAGAATGGAGGCCCTGTCGCACTCAGTGTGAAAGAGGTTGTGGTTGTTGCCAAAAATGGGGTTGGACCACTGTTCGAGGTAGAGGCGGTCGAGACCATGGTGGCTCAGACTGGTGATGGTGGGTTAGGAGGTGGAAACTCTCTTGTGGTGACAACCATAGTGGGAATTGAAGAATTCCCAGAGGAAGTGACAGCATTTGTTTCCATTGTTGCGTGCGACACTGTCTGGCACTCGTAAGGGTGAATCGGTACGATGATGGGTGCCGAAAGTTTAGTGGTTGGAGTTTTGGATGGACCAAGAGCTTTTTCTCCAAAGTCTAAAATGGTCGTTTCCTCCGAATGTTGGTCGGGTACAATTTCTTGTGACCCGGTCGCTTCAAAAGACCCTTGTTGGTCTAGCTTTCGCCTTAGTGGTGGCGGAGGTGGCTCCAGTGTAACCTATGATAGGCCTAGAAGCCTTTGTGACCAGCGGAGCTCGTGATCCTCCACTGTGTGGTAATATCAAATACATCCTAGGGTTTTCTATTTGTTCAAAAAACAACACACACTAAAAAAGTCCCTCCAAGATAAAACAAGAAAACACTAAACTAGTTGGAAGAACAGTTACAACAACCAACACTAGAGAAACTTACCGGTGCAAGTGAAAATCGAACATAGAAGCACCCTTTGGGTATAATTTGCAAAGAATGGCCTGATGTATGTCCTAGGTATCATAGTATACCCCTGCAGTCACCTATGTGTGTCTCTAAAAAGATTGACAACTAGGTTTCCAGCGCGCGAATAGTCACCAGGTGGGTACAGTCGAAAGTCGGGTAGACCATAATGAGAAGGGTATCGAGCCCAAAACCTGTCAAGGGTATCGAAGGCAAGTGGTCCGAAAGACAACTGAGAACCTTCAACGACTTTGAGACCCATGAAGCTCCGTGGCAAATGCAATCGACGGAATCCAAAGACAAGCCCTCTATATGTGTTCTCCACTACGATTTGATGTAGGAGCATCGCCAACACATCAAGCGAGCCAGCGCGGAAGTGGAGGACAGATGGACAAGCCAGCACAAATTTTGAAATGATTTGGAACTGTTACGCAAATCTTAAATGAGTCATTTAAGATAAGGCTCACTTGTATATTGTAATGGACCTTGAGCCTTTAATCTTTCATCCTTTAGTAGATAGACGACATTTAATCTAGTTAATGCAGGTAGATAGGAATTTAATTCTAAGATTAGACAATTTAGGGGCTAGAGGGAAGCCAGATATAGACACCCTCATTGTATCATTGTAAATTAATTCAGAAGCAAGAAGAGCAAGAGCAAGCAGAGAGCTGTGTAAGAACACCCATGTAAAGACATTTGAATTAATAGAAGAACTTTGATTCAAATTCATGGTTTGTGTTGTTCTCTATGTATTTGATGTTGATATGCTCATGAATGTTTGCTTCCTGTCATACATTTTCTTTTATGTGCTGTGTATGTGATTTCATGGTGGAATTGAAGTTTGAAAGGAAGAGTGAATGAGTTTCAATTGTTTCTCTATTTGAGCCAGAGATTCCTGCAAGGAGTGCAGTCGAATTGTTCGCAAGGAGTGCGTTGACAGAAGGGTTCAATTAGGGATAACTTTTGTTCTCATTTTCTCAAGGGTGCAGTTGGGCACAGGAGTCATGCAAGGAGTGCACAGGCTGGTTAAAGGCCTTAGGGTTGAAAACCTAAGTGAAGCTTTGGAAGACTGCTGCTGCAGGAGTACGCAGAGTCGAGAGACTTCAACACTTAGATGTCGTTGAAGGTTTTTTGCAAGGAGTGCGCGCAAGAAGTTTTCTGAAGGACTGAGAGTCATGAACAAGCTCAGGAGGTATAGAACTTGGAGTGATCATCGAGGGGAGCATAGGGAGTTGTTGCCTTGAAAGCTTGCAATAAGCGTCGCAGGTTAGCGAGCAAGAGGACAAGTTTTTTGGAAGAACCCGTCGTCATTTCAGTGAATTAAGAAAAGGAGAACGGACGGTCGAAATCCTTCAGGGAGATTTCACGAAATTCCGAAGGCCTTAGATCTCACGGAAGTACAAGGAGGTTACGGTGAGAACATCCAAAGGTTTAAAGCTCAGGAGGGGCAAAGCCATCGGTCTCGAGTCACAAGGACCGTCAGATCTACACATGATATCATGTATCAGGGATTCGCGAGTCAAAGCTCCAAATTTGTGCAACAAGAATTGCGATATCGCGATCCACGATATCCCGATGAGTCTAGAACCGTTCATTGTTGAGGATGCATGTCAGGAGATCCAAGGAATTCGGGGTTTGGAGAATCGAGGTTTTCAAGGACAGAGTATTCTTGCAGCTCGGAGTCGCGAAACGCGATATCCCAACGGGAGAGTTGTGTGGGCCACAACGGGAGTTAGTGGAGGACAGGTGGCTTACCATATGGGGGATCGGGAAAAGGCAAGTCCCAAATCCATTGACATCAGGTTTCGCGATCCTGCGAATTCTGAAATCCTGATAGAAGTGACGGGAGGTGAAAAATTTAACTCGTGCGTGTGCATCGGGGTTCAGAGTTCAGAAATTCCATTTGTTGATGTAGTGAGTAGCAAGTTGCCGATAGGGAGAAATTCGATAGCAAGGGAAAAAGTCAACGCTGACTCGCGTCGGAGTTCAGGGAATCGTGAGGCACAGAACACGCAACCGTAGGATTCGCGAAATCGCGAAGTCGGATTTCCTGATCATTAATGGAGATCTTTGGAAGAGTTGTTGTGGGTAAGGAAAATTCCCAATAGGGAGTTAGAGGAACCTTGGAGTTCTTCAGGCCGAGAAAGAAGAATATCCTATGTGAGCATGTGGACCTCCGACCTGTGGGTAGTGAAGGGGGACGCGTTGCAATCAAGTGGTATCAGAGAAAAGTTTTTCTTTTCTTTTTGTAGCAGAGAAGAAGGAAATTTTCCATGCTTCCAAGGAGAGAAAGACAATCACCTGATCCAGAGGATAGGGAGGTGCGGAGAAGAAGCAGGAAGGTAACCAATCTAGAAATGGAGAGACAAATGAGAGATCTCTGGGCAAGACTCGAAGACATGGAGACAGCGCAAAGATGCACCACAACTGCAGGGAATCTGAGTGATTCCGAGAGCAAAGTTGAGGTTGAACGAGAGGAGGAAGTTGTAGCCGAAGATGTAACAAACGAGCGTCTAATGAAAGTTATTACCAGGATGGGTGCAAAGCTGAAGATGGACATTCCAGTCTATGAGGGAAATGTGAATGTAGAAGAGCTTCTAGATTGGATTAGAGCTCTTGATACATACTTCGATTATGAGGATATCGAAGAGGATAAGAAGGTTAGACATGCTATCACATTCTTGAAAGGACATGCATCATTATGGTGGGATGAGCTACAAGCGGATAGACGCTGCAAAGGAAAGAGGAAGATCAAGAGTTGGGATCGAATGATTTCAAAGATGAAGGCAAAGTTCATCCCAAGAGACTATCAAATCACTCCGTTCAGGAGGATGCAGAACCTGAGACAGAAGTTGATGACAGTGAAAGAATACATAGAAGAATTCTATCGACTGAACATCAGGGCAGGTCATCGGGAGAGCGATGATGAGAAGGTTTCTAGATATCTTAATGGTCTGAGATACGACATTCAGGATGAATTGAGTATGGAAACCATTCAGACTGTGGAGGATGCCTATCAGATGGCTTTGAAAGCTGACAAAAAGCTGAGTCATAGGAAAGGTCAAAAGGGCTGAGGCAGAAGTCAGCCCAGAGGCAAGTCAGTTGCCCAGGAAAGAACTCAAAAGCCCAGGGAGGAATGGAAGAAACCTCAGGGTAATATTGAGAGAGTTGGGACCTCACAGCAAGGGCCATACGTTGAACAGAGAGGGAAGCATACAGAGCAGAGGGGATATTATGATGACAATAACACTTTTCCTCATACCAGAGGTAGGGGAAGAGGAAGAGGTGGAGTAATCACTTGCTTCACGTGTGGAAAAAATGGGCACAAGTCATTTGAGTGTCCAGAGAAAAAGAAGGACATTGGAGAAGCGCACATCACTGAAGCACAGAAGCGGGATGTTGACGCTGAGGATGTTGAAGGCAAAAGATCGCTTATGATGCAGAAAGTCCTTTTGACACCCGAGAAGGAGGTGGAAAGTTCATTCCAAAGGACGAGACTTTTTAGAACAGCTTGTAAGACCAAGGAAAAGGTGTGCAAGGTCATTGTAGACAATGGTAGCACGAATAATCTCATATCTACAGAGATGGTAGAGAATCTGGAGCTGGAGAAAACTGATCATCCAAGCCCATATAGAGTTTCGTGGCTACAAAAAGGACACCAGGTAACTGTTACTAAACAATGCTTGGTTGAATTCAATATAGGTGGATATAATGATAATATTTTGTGTGATGTTATTCCCATGGATGTATGTCATCTATTGCTGGGTAGAGCATGGAAATATGACAGAAATGTGATTCATGATGGGAGAATGAACACATATACCCTGGAGAAGAATGGGAGAACCCATATGTTGCTTCCGATAAAGGACAAGGAGGTGAAGCCGGAAGTAAGCAACACAATACTTCTCATGAGTGGGAAGGAACTTCTTACGGAGGTGAAGAAGAAAGAATATCCACAATTCTTTGTGGTCAGGAAACCAAGGATTGTTCTGACTAGCACAAGAGTGGATGATTTACCAGAGGAGATTCAGGAACTACTGGAAGAGTTCGCTGACATTGTGGTGGACGAATTACCTCGTTCGTTGCCACCGATGAGGAGTGTGAGTCATCATATAGAACTCATACTAGGAGCCAGTTTTCCAAACAAAGCCGTGTACAGGTTGATGCTGCAAGAGAATGAAGAGGTCAAGAAGAAGGTCCAGGAGTTATTGGACAAATGTTTGGTCAGGGAAAGTTTGAGCCCGTGTGTCGTTCCAACGGTACTCAGTCCAAAGAAATACGGAGGTTGGATAATGTGTACTGAATCGATGGCGATCAACAAGATAACCATTAGATACAGATTTCCATTGCCGAGGATGTATGATCTGATGGATTTCCTGAGTGGGGAAAAGTATTTTTCAAAGATAGATTTGAAGAGCGGATATCACCAGATTCGCATGAGAGAAGGCGATGAATGGAAGACAACATTCAAGACAAACAAAGGTTTGTAT
>JZKD02S1051101.1:0-13301 GCA_000966675.3 Picea glauca | reverse complement strand
ACTGGGCTAAAATACTATCTGATAGTTTGACCAGTTGAGTTACATAGTATCAAGCGCAAAAGGAGAGAGGAAAGATTGCTTCATTCTTTATGTCCGCATATATCATGGATGTCGTGTGTTTTCTGACACCTTTTCCCTTAATGAGTTGGAGTTGGACTCCATCGGAGGCTGACCCCATCCACGTCTAACATTTAAAGTTGTAGGAAGACAAATCTTTAGATTTTGTGTATGAAATATTTATCTGGGTAATGGTACTGCTGCATGTCACCATCTTCGGCCACCCACCACCCAGGATCTCAGATAGTATCACAGTAAATCTGAGCAGTATAGTCGATTGGTACATGGAAGCATAATTTTCATATCTCAGGGTTTTCAGTGCTTCTGTTCCTCTGAATGCCTTACCACTATTCATACCTGATAGGTTGGCTTGTCGTGAGATTTCTAGGAAAACCGTAATCGATGGCATAAGAAAGGAACTTAAGGGATATTCTAAGAAGGTATGGCCACCTTTTCCTATTCATTTAAATTCCTATTCTTTGTTAGATTTCAAGCATGCTAAAGATGAGGCAGCAGCCCTGGAAGACCTGAAATTGGTTCATGTCGAATTCAAGAAACATGATCCACATAGGGTCGTAAGTAACCACTTATCCAATTGCGGGCTTAAAAGGTTTGAGCATGAAAATTCACTCTCRGATGACATTTTCCGAGGAACAAGATCTTATGCYAAGGTTTTGGCTTGGATACAAGCCCTGGCACT
This sequence comes from Picea glauca, assembly GCA_000966675.3. NCBI lineage: Eukaryota > Viridiplantae > Streptophyta > Pinopsida > Pinales > Pinaceae > Picea > Picea glauca. The sequence continues at coordinate 12,544 of JZKD02S1051101.1, read as the reverse complement.
TGAAGAAAGGACTGATGTTTTAAAATTCCAAGAACATCGGCAGAKTTGTCTTCMCCCATTATTGCRGGGTGAGAATCCAGTAACAGTAGAAGCGCAGCAAAAAGAAGCCGAAGGCTCAAAAGATTCAACACCCAGACAAGAAGAACRCCARGACAGGAAGGAGCAAACTAGGAGTCCRAAACCAGAAATGAAAACTCYCGATCCGCCAAAAAAKAAAACTCCAGTTTCCACTCCAATCCAATCAGCTAAGCAAATYGAAGATCCCATCACCTCCATTACTCCCTTAYAGTCAACTCAAGGGAACATAGATGCAGGGTGGATTTTCAATGAAGAATTGAGACCTATAAGGATGGAAGAGCTCCCTCCAAATGAGTTCTTTCTTGATAAAAAGAGAAAATTTGTGGTGAAAAGAGAATTCTATCAAGAAGCAAGATCAATGGCCAAGAAATTTAAGGTGTTGACCGATGGGAAAGATATGAAGAAAGAAGAATTCGCGACAAAAATAGATGGGACATTAGGGGCGTTTGCTACAACAAACCAATTTTCAGTAGAGGTTTTCAAAAATCAGTTGAAGTGAAAAAATCTCCTCATCAAAACCTTAGAAGCCAAACTAGCCAAAGCAGAGGAAGCTGCCATGGACTAGGCGAACACAAGAATAGAACAAGCAAGAATGGTTGATGAAAAGTAAATCGAGCTACTCAAAGCTAAGCTTGAACAAGCATAACTGGTAGCTTAGACCAGTCAAATACAAGTAGGCCAGCAAAGAGACTTGATAGGGTAGCTATAGGTTAGATTAGAGTTCGACGAAAGCCAATTTATAAATATTAGGATATTCCAGACCCAAGCTATGGAGATTTGGAGCAGAGTTTCTTCTGCTCAACGAAGTTTACTTGCCAAGGTAAAGACGATTCGGGACAACTACTTGCTTATTGATCAAGTATTGGAAAACTTATCTGGCAGAGAGAGAGAAGCTGGAGCATCTCGGGTCACATTTCAAGAGGCTATAATAGCTACAACAAACAGGGAATCGGCAAATAGTTCCAAGTTTTCCATTTCAGAACAGACCCGAGGTAATATTTTGTTGAAAGAATGGGAACGCAGCATATCAGAAGGAAACATTGCAAGCCAAGAAGGTAAGGAAATCCTGTGAAGAGGTTTTCGGTTCTATAGATGGGAATCTGTTAGGCACTAATAGCGAGATCAATGCTGAGACACTGAGCCAAATAAATATGGAGAAACTCTCGCTTGATATAAATGAGAAAGAAGAAAGGGATTCGACTGAAGTCTCACAAGTAACTCAAGAAGACATAGTTCAAATAGATAAATGGATTATTAAACCAAGTGTGTGATTGTGCACCATCGACACCCTATATCGACAAATGGAAGAAAGGTTACCACAATTAGTCAGAGATTGTTATATTTGTGAGGCCAATTGTCAAGCAGAACCTCCTAGGTTGATATCTTGGTTGGTGGAGAAATGTGTCACTTGTACCGATCATGCGAAGGGGCAGGCTTCTGGTACTAAATAAAGACACAGATAAAGAAATGAAGCAATTAATCTCCTTCCCCTAGGGAAGAGCTGAAGGACAAGGGCATGCCCCCCCTCCCAGAGTGTTTGCTGAAGTGGCAGCAAGATACGCTCCTTTGGTGTTGCCCGTTCCTTTGCATGACCGAACACATAAATTTATTTGATCAATTTCCAGACATCCTAGGTCTCGAACATGAAGATGTGTATTTGAGGATTTTCGTCCAAACCTTCGAATGTAAGGTCCGAACTTGGTTTCAAAGTCTACCTACAGGATCTATCATGTCCTATGATTCCTTGGAAGATGCTTTCCTTAGACAATGGGGCGAAAGAAAGGACCACCTATACTATTTAACCGAGTTTGGGTCTTTAAAAAAAAAGAATTCAGAAATAGTTATGGAGTTTATTCAAAGGTTCAACAAGTTGTATAACAAAATCCCAGCCGAGGTTAAACCATCCCAACTTGCAGCCAAAGAAACTTTCGCGGGGGCTTTCGAGCCAGATTTTTCACTTCTTTTATGAGAAAGAAGGGGAGCTACTCTAAACCGAATGCAAGATGACGCTGTAGAAATTGAGTCAAATATGATGGCTTCTAGTAAGTTAAAATCTAAAGTAGAAAGAGGGAATTGAGAAATTATATGCGTTAGAGAACAAGCAGGGTCGTCAAGGTCTAATAGATACATAGATGACAAAGTAGACGATATGGCCAGGATAATTAAGGAAATGTCTAATAAAATATCTAGGATGGAGCTAGAACAGGCCAAAGTCGATTCTTTCACCAAAAAGGATTTCAGGAGGAATCCCAATCCCCCAAATCAACAAAGAGAGATAAAAAACGAATATCAGAAAATACAAACTCCCCTAAAGAACGAAAATTTTATAGGAGGGAATGATCTCCAAGATTTCGAAGATTTAGAAGATGATGTCATGAACTTGGGTAATGACTGCACACAACCTTATCTGACTAGAGAGGATTATGAAAAATCTCTAAACACTCAAAAATCATCTATTAAGAGTGAATAAAGAGATTATACTAACCTTTGTAGTTATCAAGAAGAAACTGATATGATAATGATTGAGGTCTAACCTAGGTATAACTTGAGATCTAAGAGTAAGCCCATTTCAACTACTCAACCTAAGAAAATTCTCTTTGAGGTCAAACTTATGAGACTACCCTGCAAGAAACTGTGTTACCTAACAACAAAGTGAAAGTAGTAACCGCGCAAGAACCCAAAGTGGAGAAGGTTGAGACTCAAACAGAGGAAACCGAAGTAGCTAATACAAATACACTTTTAACCAAGATCATGAGTAATAAGGTGGTCCAAACAAATAAGTTGGAAAAGAATAATTCGGAAGTCCCAACTAGAAAAACAGACAAGGTGAGCGGATTTTTTAGTTTCAAAAGCAAGATAAATAAAATTAAGATACCAATTCCTCTGGTAGAGTTAGTGAAAAACCCAGTTTATCGAAAGCAGATTACCAAAGTGATAGGCGTTTCAGAGCTAGAAAGCCAATTTGACGTTTTGAATCTGGAAGATGATAATCCCAACATCTCTTTTGGTCCACATTTTGAAGGGGCCAAAGACATTGTTGCTCCCTTTTATATCACCTTAAACCTGTATGATCAACTGCTACATAATTGCATGCTAGACTCCAGAGCCTCAGATAACGTGATGCCTCAAATTATTATGGACAGATTGGGCCTCCATATCACCAGACCTTGCGGAGATCTATTTGAGAAAAGTTAAGTGCATGGGAATGATAAAGGATTTGGTAGTCACCCTGGCACAAGTCCCAGTTAAGAGAATCTTGATGGATGTGGTCATTGTTGATATCCCCCCCAAGTATGACTTATTGTTGTCTAGGTCATGGGGAGCCAAGATGGGGGGTTCTCTTCAACTGGATATGACATACTCCATGATTCTTGTGTTTGGTGGGCAATTTACTCAGTTGTATAGTTAGACGAGGTTAGCATATACAGTAAGCGACCCCAAAAATCCAAACAATTTCCCTATTTACATTTCAGATCAAGATTTAGGAAATTGTATCTTATCTTTTGAAGACGGTTTAGATGGTCGCATAGAGGAAAATGATATAGAGCATGAAGAGTTAGGTTACATGACCGAGGATATGTGTAGCACTGGTATCTGGAAAAAAAAAATTGACGGTGCCTTGTCATGCGAGGAGCTGGTGCAGGAGTTCTTTTTGTGGCACCCAAAGAAAGGTTCATTGTCCCTTTTTCTTACAGACTATAGTGGGATATAGATTATACTAACAATGTATGTGAATAAGAAGCCTTGGTCTTAGGATTAGAGGCTGCCAGGAGGCTAAGAATAAAAAACCTAGAGGTATACAGAGATGCAGAGTTGATAGTCCAACAAATAAACTGGCAATACCAGGCCAAGCTTCCCAGATTAAGAGAATACATAAATTGTGCCTAGGATCTAATGGAGAACTTTTTCTCATCTGTAAATGTCCACTTCATCCCACGCACAGAAAACTTATAGGCTGGTGCATTAGCTAAAGAAGCTTCAACTTTTACTCCTCCTACAACTTTTAAATTGAAGTATCACATAGAGATAAGACATAGACCATCTATACCGGATAATATCCAGCACTAGTAGGTTTTTGAGGATGATGAACAAATTAAGAAGTTCCTAGAAGCAGTAGGTGAATTTTCTGAAACTCATGCAGATCAAGAAAATCAGAATGACCATATATGGATCATGCAAGAAGGGGACAACCCTCAAGCTTTCCAACACAAAATTGCAAATCATCGCATGTTGATCCTAAAAAATAACCAGATTCTGAAAGGACTGATCCCTTTGGAAAGACTATTTGATCAAAACGACATAACTGTAAAATCCACCTTACAACCCCAACGAGAAGAGGTTGAGGACTATGACATAGGAACCAAAGAAGAGTCCAGGATGGTTAAAATATCTAAACTCCTCCCCCATGAAATAAAAGGAAAGTATAAGGACCTACTTAGACAATTTAAAGACATTTTCGCCTGGTCTTACGATGAGTTAAGAACCTACGACACTACCGTGATCGATCACAAGATACCTCTAAAGCCTGGGGTCAAACCCTTTAGACAAAAGCTTAGGTAGATCAAACCCATTTTATAGCCTGTCGTCAAGAGAGAAGTGAAGAATCTTTTAGTGGAGAAAATTATAGTACCTCTGAGATATTCAGACTGGGTGGAAAACCTGGTCCTGGTCAGAAAAAAGAGTGGAGAAATTAGTTTGTGCGTGGATTTCAGAAATCTAAATAAGTCCTCTCTTAAAGACAAATATCCGTTGCCTAAAATGGATCACGTGCTAAAAAAGGTAATTGGGGTGAACAAAATGTCTATGATTGACGGTTTCTCTGGATATAATCAAATTGCCATGAATGAACAAGATAAAGAAAAAACAGCTTTTACTACTCGTTGGGGTACATTCATGTATGATAAAACACCTTTCAGTTTGATGAATGCAGAAGCCACATTCCAACGCACTATGGACATTGCTTTCATCGGAGAGAGGGATAAGTTCATAGTCATCTATCTTGATGTTTTAACATTTTTCTCCAAATCTAACGAAGAGAATTTGGTACATCTTAAACAAACATTCGAAAAATGCTGCAGGTTTGGTCTGTCCTTAAATTTGAAGAAATCACACTTCGCCATGCAAGAGGGTAAACTTTTGGGTCATATTGTATCTAAGGATGGAATTAAGATTGGTCGTAAGAGGGTATAAGTGATATACACTANAGTCAACTCAAGGGAACATAGATGCAGGGTGGATTTTCAATGAAGAATTGAGACCTATAAGGATGGAAGAGCTCCCTCCAAATGAGTTCTTTCTTGATAAAAAGAGAAAATTTGTGGTGAAAAGAGAATTCTATCAAGAAGCAAGATCAATGGCCAAGAAATTTAAGGTGTTGACCGATGGGAAAGATATGAAGAAAGAAGAATTCGCGACAAAAATAGATGGGACATTAGGGGCGTTTGCTACAACAAACCAATTTTCAGTAGAGGTTTTCAAAAATCAGTTGAAGTGAAAAAATCTCCTCATCAAAACCTTAGAAGCCAAACTAGCCAAAGCAGAGGAAGCTGCCATGGACTAGGCGAACACAAGAATAGAACAAGCAAGAATGGTTGATGAAAAGTAAATCGAGCTACTCAAAGCTAAGCTTGAACAAGCATAACTGGTAGCTTAGACCAGTCAAATACAAGTAGGCCAGCAAAGAGACTTGATAGGGTAGCTATAGGTTAGATTAGAGTTCGACGAAAGCCAATTTATAAATATTAGGATATTCCAGACCCAAGCTATGGAGATTTGGAGCAGAGTTTCTTCTGCTCAACGAAGTTTACTTGCCAAGGTAAAGACGATTCGGGACAACTACTTGCTTATTGATCAAGTATTGGAAAACTTATCTGGCAGAGAGAGAGAAGCTGGAGCATCTCGGGTCACATTTCAAGAGGCTATAATAGCTACAACAAACAGGGAATCGGCAAATAGTTCCAAGTTTTCCATTTCAGAACAGACCCGAGGTAATATTTTGTTGAAAGAATGGGAACGCAGCATATCAGAAGGAAACATTGCAAGCCAAGAAGGTAAGGAAATCCTGTGAAGAGGTTTTCGGTTCTATAGATGGGAATCTGTTAGGCACTAATAGCGAGATCAATGCTGAGACACTGAGCCAAATAAATATGGAGAAACTCTCGCTTGATATAAATGAGAAAGAAGAAAGGGATTCGACTGAAGTCTCACAAGTAACTCAAGAAGACATAGTTCAAATAGATAAATGGATTATTAAACCAAGTGTGTGATTGTGCACCATCGACACCCTATATCGACAAATGGAAGAAAGGTTACCACAATTAGTCAGAGATTGTTATATTTGTGAGGCCAATTGTCAAGCAGAACCTCCTAGGTTGATATCTTGGTTGGTGGAGAAATGTGTCACTTGTACCGATCATGCGAAGGGGCAGGCTTCTGGTACTAAATAAAGACACAGATAAAGAAATGAAGCAATTAATCTCCTTCCCCTAGGGAAGAGCTGAAGGACAAGGGCATGCCCCCCCTCCCAGAGTGTTTGCTGAAGTGGCAGCAAGATACGCTCCTTTGGTGTTGCCCGTTCCTTTGCATGACCGAACACATAAATTTATTTGATCAATTTCCAGACATCCTAGGTCTCGAACATGAAGATGTGTATTTGAGGATTTTCGTCCAAACCTTCGAATGTAAGGTCCGAACTTGGTTTCAAAGTCTACCTACAGGATCTATCATGTCCTATGATTCCTTGGAAGATGCTTTCCTTAGACAATGGGGCGAAAGAAAGGACCACCTATACTATTTAACCGAGTTTGGGTCTTTAAAAAAAAAGAATTCAGAAATAGTTATGGAGTTTATTCAAAGGTTCAACAAGTTGTATAACAAAATCCCAGCCGAGGTTAAACCATCCCAACTTGCAGCCAAAGAAACTTTCGCGGGGGCTTTCGAGCCAGATTTTTCACTTCTTTTATGAGAAAGAAGGGGAGCTACTCTAAACCGAATGCAAGATGACGCTGTAGAAATTGAGTCAAATATGATGGCTTCTAGTAAGTTAAAATCTAAAGTAGAAAGAGGGAATTGAGAAATTATATGCGTTAGAGAACAAGCAGGGTCGTCAAGGTCTAATAGATACATAGATGACAAAGTAGACGATATGGCCAGGATAATTAAGGAAATGTCTAATAAAATATCTAGGATGGAGCTAGAACAGGCCAAAGTCGATTCTTTCACCAAAAAGGATTTCAGGAGGAATCCCAATCCCCCAAATCAACAAAGAGAGATAAAAAACGAATATCAGAAAATACAAACTCCCCTAAAGAACGAAAATTTTATAGGAGGGAATGATCTCCAAGATTTCGAAGATTTAGAAGATGATGTCATGAACTTGGGTAATGACTGCACACAACCTTATCTGACTAGAGAGGATTATGAAAAATCTCTAAACACTCAAAAATCATCTATTAAGAGTGAATAAAGAGATTATACTAACCTTTGTAGTTATCAAGAAGAAACTGATATGATAATGATTGAGGTCTAACCTAGGTATAACTTGAGATCTAAGAGTAAGCCCATTTCAACTACTCAACCTAAGAAAATTCTCTTTGAGGTCAAACTTATGAGACTACCCTGCAAGAAACTGTGTTACCTAACAACAAAGTGAAAGTAGTAACCGCGCAAGAACCCAAAGTGGAGAAGGTTGAGACTCAAACAGAGGAAACCGAAGTAGCTAATACAAATACACTTTTAACCAAGATCATGAGTAATAAGGTGGTCCAAACAAATAAGTTGGAAAAGAATAATTCGGAAGTCCCAACTAGAAAAACAGACAAGGTGAGCGGATTTTTTAGTTTCAAAAGCAAGATAAATAAAATTAAGATACCAATTCCTCTGGTAGAGTTAGTGAAAAACCCAGTTTATCGAAAGCAGATTACCAAAGTGATAGGCGTTTCAGAGCTAGAAAGCCAATTTGACGTTTTGAATCTGGAAGATGATAATCCCAACATCTCTTTTGGTCCACATTTTGAAGGGGCCAAAGACATTGTTGCTCCCTTTTATATCACCTTAAACCTGTATGATCAACTGCTACATAATTGCATGCTAGACTCCAGAGCCTCAGATAACGTGATGCCTCAAATTATTATGGACAGATTGGGCCTCCATATCACCAGACCTTGCGGAGATCTATTTGAGAAAAGTTAAGTGCATGGGAATGATAAAGGATTTGGTAGTCACCCTGGCACAAGTCCCAGTTAAGAGAATCTTGATGGATGTGGTCATTGTTGATATCCCCCCCAAGTATGACTTATTGTTGTCTAGGTCATGGGGAGCCAAGATGGGGGGTTCTCTTCAACTGGATATGACATACTCCATGATTCTTGTGTTTGGTGGGCAATTTACTCAGTTGTATAGTTAGACGAGGTTAGCATATACAGTAAGCGACCCCAAAAATCCAAACAATTTCCCTATTTACATTTCAGATCAAGATTTAGGAAATTGTATCTTATCTTTTGAAGACGGTTTAGATGGTCGCATAGAGGAAAATGATATAGAGCATGAAGAGTTAGGTTACATGACCGAGGATATGTGTAGCACTGGTATCTGGAAAAAAAAAATTGACGGTGCCTTGTCATGCGAGGAGCTGGTGCAGGAGTTCTTTTTGTGGCACCCAAAGAAAGGTTCATTGTCCCTTTTTCTTACAGACTATAGTGGGATATAGATTATACTAACAATGTATGTGAATAAGAAGCCTTGGTCTTAGGATTAGAGGCTGCCAGGAGGCTAAGAATAAAAAACCTAGAGGTATACAGAGATGCAGAGTTGATAGTCCAACAAATAAACTGGCAATACCAGGCCAAGCTTCCCAGATTAAGAGAATACATAAATTGTGCCTAGGATCTAATGGAGAACTTTTTCTCATCTGTAAATGTCCACTTCATCCCACGCACAGAAAACTTATAGGCTGGTGCATTAGCTAAAGAAGCTTCAACTTTTACTCCTCCTACAACTTTTAAATTGAAGTATCACATAGAGATAAGACATAGACCATCTATACCGGATAATATCCAGCACTAGTAGGTTTTTGAGGATGATGAACAAATTAAGAAGTTCCTAGAAGCAGTAGGTGAATTTTCTGAAACTCATGCAGATCAAGAAAATCAGAATGACCATATATGGATCATGCAAGAAGGGGACAACCCTCAAGATTTCCAACACAAAATTGCAAATCATCGCATGTTGATCCTAAAAAATAACCAAATTCTGAAAGGACTGATCCCTTTGGAAAGACTATTTGATCAAAATGACATAACTGTAAAATCCACCTTACAACCCCAACCAGAAGAGGTTGAGGACTATGACATAGGAACCAAAGAAGAGTCCAGGATGGTTAAAATATCTAAACTCCTCCCCCATGAAATAAAAGGCAAGTATAAGGACCTACTTAGACAATTTAAAGACATTTTCTCCTGGTCTTACGACGAGTTAAGAACCTACGACACTACCGTGATCGATCACAAGATACCTCTAAAGCCTGGGGTCAAACCCTTTAGAAAAAAGCTTAGGTAGATCAACCCCATTTTATAGCCTGTCGTCAAGAGAGAAGTGAAGAATCTTTTAGTGGAGAAAATTATAGTACCTCTGAGATATTCAGACTGGGTGGAAAACCTGGTCCTGGTTAGAAAAAAGAGTGGAGAAATTAGTTTGTGCGTCGATTTCAGAAATCTAAATAAGTCCTCTCTTAAAGACAAATACCCACTGCCTAAAATGGATCGCATGCTAAAAAAGGTAATTGGGGTGAACAGAATGTCTATGATTGACAGTTTCTCTGGATATAATCAAATTGCCATGAATGAACAAGATAAAGAAAAAACAGCTTTTACTACTCGTTGGGGTACATTCATGTATGATAAAACGCCTTTCAGTTTGATGAATGCAGAAGCCACATTCCAACGCACTATGGACATTTCTTTCATCGGAGAGAGGGATAAGTTCATAGTCATCTATCTCGATGATTTAACATTTTTCTCCAAATCTGACGAAGAGCATTTGGTACATCTTAAACAAACATTTGAAAAATGCTGCAGGTTTGGTCTGTCCTTAAATTCGAAGAAATCCCACTTCGCCATGCAAGAGGGTAAACTTTTGGGTCATATTATATCTAAGGATGGAATTAATATTGGTTGTAAGAGGGTATAAGTGATATACACTATAAACATTCCTAGAAATGTAAAAGAGATTCAATCTTTCTTAGGAAAAATAATTTTTTTACGAAGATTTATCCCAAATTTCGCTGAAATTGTGAAATTAATCATAGATATTGTGAAAAAGAATAGCGAAGTGAAGTGGACAATAGAGGCCAAAGCGTCATTCGCACACATTAAGAAAGTCATAGCTGAGGCACCTGTGTTGGCAAGCCCCGATCATCTGAAAGAATTTCTTATTTTCTCGTTTGCCTCCGAACACACGATTACCGCAGTGCTCCTCCAAAAAAACGAAGAGGGTTTCGAACAACCAATCGCCTTTTTCAGCGGGAGCTTTAGATACACAGAACTTAAATATGATATAATAGAAAAACAAATGTATGCCATGGTGATAGCACTGAAGTCATTTAGAACATATGTATTACACTCCAAGATAATTGCGTACGTGCCTACCATTTCTGTGAAAGATATTTTGGTACAACGAGACGATGATGGGAAAAGAGGATGATGGCTTGCCAAGATTCAAGAATTTGAACTGGAAATCAAACCTACTAAATTGATAAAGGGACAAGGCCTGGCCAAACTTTTGGCTGAATCAAATCTCAGAGCTCTGGATATAAACTGCCTGCAGGAATGTGAGGAAGACATGAACATAAACGAACTTGATGAGAAAACAAATAAAATTAAGATCGAAGAGAAGTTCATATCATTAGAATGGTACAGAAACATAGTATCCTACCTGCTAACTCTAAAATGCCTAAGTGAACTATCGCTATCAAAAGAAAGGACTTTAAATCTTCATGCGGTTAAGTATTGTATTGTCGAAAATCAACTATATTGGAAAGACCCACTCAGTCTCTTGTTAATCTGCTTAGTTGAATCGGAAACAGAAAGGGTTATAAGTGAATTTCATGAAGGAGTGTGTGGAGTACATCACTCTTAGAGGGCCACAACTTACAAAATTCTAAGGGCTGGGTATTACTAGCCAAAACATTTCTCAGATTTTAATGCCAAGGTCCGAGCCTGTAACCCTTGTCAACTATTTACAGGTAAATAGAAACTCCCAACACTACCTTTAGTTCTGGTCAAAAATTTAGCCCCTTTTCAACAATGGGGGCTAGATTTTATAGGCGAGATTAATCCACATTCTAGCGCCCAACACAAGTGGATCTTAACTTCCACAGACTACTTTACTAAATGGGTGGAAGCTATTCCAACCAAAAGGGAAACTAACTCGGTGGTAATAGATTTCTTAGAAGACAATATTTTGTCAAGATTTGGCGCCCCCCATAAGATAGTCACGGATAATGCCCAAGCTTTCAAATCTATGTCTATGATCAACTTCTGCCAAAAGTATAATATTGTTCTTGGTCATTCCACAATGTATTACCCCCAAGGAAATGGACTGGTCGAGTCGTCTAACAAGAGCGTGATCAATATAATTAATAAAGTATTGGATGAAAACAAAAAGTCTTGTTACATGTGCATTTAAAGTACACCTTGTGGGCGAATCGCATAGGCACTAAAAAGTCTATCGGCATCTCTCCTTTTTAGATGGTATATGGGACAGATGTGGGGTTACCTATAAATTTAGCGCTCCCCGTGATGAAATTATGGCAAGATCAGAAAGAAGAACCTAATCATGTCATCAGGATGATAAACCAGCTAATTGAGATTCAACAACATAGAGTTGAAGTAGATGAAAGGTTGCATAAGTACCAAGATGACATGAAGGCATTATTCGACTGTAGGGCAAAGGACAGAGATTTCCTCCCAGGTGATTTAGTATTAAGGTGGGATGCAAGGAGGGAAGAAACAACGAAACATGGTAAATTCGGTCACCTCTGGTATGGGCCATTCAGAGTCTCGGCTATAGAAGGAAAAAATCATTTCCTACTAGAAAATCTAGATGGTGAAATCCTCAATGCCCTTGTCAATGGGTGTTATCTGAAGCATTATATGACATAAGAAGTCGCCAAAAAAAAAAAAAAAAAGGATGTGTATATTTCATAGATAGAATTTTTTACATATGTATATATATTTCATTATGCATTTCTATTTCGATTTTCTTTTCTTTTCGTAAATTTTCGACACCTTTCAAAAGGCCTTGATAACCTTCATATTTTCCTTTTTACAGGATTCGAGCTGCAAACAAAATGAGCAGGAGAAGTAAACAGAAAGTCGTGTATCGGAAAATAAATTGGCTTAAACAGGTGATAAAAGAGATTTTTGATAGTTTGGAAAGAAAATGAAATGGTAAGATAAAGGGAGAATTC
>JZKD02S1051078.1:177462-188808 GCA_000966675.3 Picea glauca | reverse complement strand
AGAACGATCTTCCTCTAAAGGTCCATACGTATGATTACGAAAGTTAAGGTGGAAGTGATATTACTAAGATTCTCGGGTGGTGATGCATAATTATTGCGCTCTTGCTCCTTTTATCTTTATGATTTATCTCGTACTACCTTACACCCTTGTTACCTTTGAAATGATAAGTTTAGGCGAAAATCTTATTTCTCCTTTAGAGTGATGTGTTGTATTATTGATAGAGCACTTAGAYTCCTTGCACCAGGGATAAATTGATTGTTACTCACACACAATGAATATGGAATAAATTTTGGACGAGTTATGTAGTTAACTTCCTTCGCACCATGAAATGAAACTGATGATTACAATTGTGCATTTAAACTATTGGTGTATGATTGAATTAATGACTATTACTTTTGTGTCATTAAATTGTTGATGTATCATGGTTGTAATAACTAGATTTTGATTTCTCCATTTAATATCGTTGATGCATCATTTATTTAGAAATTGTAACCCCTTGCGCATATTGAATATTGATGCTGATAAGTGCTTGCTCAAAAATTTGTTTCGTGGTGCTTTGGAATAATGTGGATTGTAATAAGAAATTAAGTAGTTAGACCTCTTGTGCAACGGATTTTATGTAATGTAAGATGGTTTAGATCTTAGACTTCTTACGCTTACGGATTTATGTAATGTATGATGGTTTAGAACTTAGACTTCTTGCGCAAATGGATTTTATTTCATAAATGATTGTTATAGATTTTAGATTTCTTACGCAAATGGATTTTATGTAATAATGATGGTTTCAGATTTTGGAATTCTTGTGCCAATGGTTTTTATGTAATAAATGATGTTCTTAGATTTTAGTCTTCTAGCACGTAATGAAAATTTATTATGACTGATGTCCGCAATTTTTACCGGGCCTTGCGTCTCGAAAATAACCAACAAATGCATTGCGCCTTGGATTTAATATGGTCTATTATGTGTTATGCGAATGATTACCCTTTTTCCTTGATTAATTGATGTTTAAGAATGATGGATTAATGAGATCGATGATCGTATACTCTATTGATTTAGCTAGTTTATTGGATTGATTGTGTTAGTGGGATGTAATAACCTCCTTGTTCCTCAAAATAGTCGCCAGCCTTGAGACCTTAAATGGTTAAAATCAATTGGAACCTGGGCTTGAGAGTTTCTTATGTGTCATGGAGGTCCTAACCTTGCAGGGTAGGTTGGGTGGGTAGTATCTTATGTCATGTTATGATTATCTTATGATCTTACGATTCGCTATGTTATCTCACGTTATCATGGTGTTATCTGATGATTATCCTAATGAGAGGAGTTGAACACTTTATGATTCATAATGTTTATGCGTCATCATTTATTGTTTGATTGCAATGATTATGGGTTGTTATTTATTTGTGTTAATGCGTCGATATGTGTATCGTTATTCATGGCAATAACGTGACGACTTTATGTCGCGAATGATTGATATTGTGTTAACATTATTTCATTAATATATTGGGCGATGTGTCAATGATGTAGTTATTAATTTGTGATGTATATTTCCTAACGCAAACAAAAAAAAAATTACCTATTGTGTGTCGCTTTTGTCATCGTAACGACGAGGATGTTACATATGGTATCAGAGTGGGTTCAACCCCATGACTTGGGATCATTACACCTTCCACTGTATAAACACTTGATTATAGTTTATCGCTAATTAACTTGAATTGTATTCGTACAAGTAATCAAGGTTAGAGGACGTCACGGAGGTAGAAGATGTGGTGCTAGGGGAGGAGGCGTGATGCCTCCAGTAGCATCCATGCCCGAGGGGTCTAATTCCCATGGAGAAGAACAAGTCATCGGACATGAACAGGTTGTGGGGGATGTGGTTGGGTTGATGAGGTCCTTTCAGAGGATGTCAGAGGCCCTGATTAGCCGTCTAGATAGAGATGAGGCCAGGGCGTTGGTACCCCCTAAGGGTCCACTGCACACCCCAGCCGATGCAGGTAGCATTCACCAAGAACTCGAGAAGGTCAAGTTTCCTGATTTATTGGGTGCCACGGATGGTGCAGCCGCCAAGGCATGGTTGGAGAACATGGAAATGTGCTTTTCACTTCACGACTATGCCTCCAACATGAAAGTCTGCATGGCAGTATTTCAGCTGAAGGGGAGCATTATTCTATGGTGGAAGATGCTCCTGCCACAACTGAACATGGTCGTCCAATACATGTCATGGGAACTATTCGAGGAACGGTTCTGGGAGAGGTATCTGTCTGAGGAATTCATTGAGCATTAGCTTAATGAGTTCAACGCCTTGCGACAGGGCGGTTGTATGGTGCTCGAATACGAGGCCCATTTCATGGAGTTGCTTAGGTATGCTCCACATCTGAACACTGAGAACATTTCCACATAACTTTTCTGGCCCCATTTCTTTAACGTCAACATTCATGCAAAGGTGAGGATATTAATGCCTCAAACGTTGCACGATGTTGTCCAAAAGGCCCTCATAGCTGAGGAAGAGATCATCAATGGGAGTCAAAGCAGGACTCCGACGAGACCAGCGGGACATGGTACATTCGGTGCGCAGCAACATCAGACACTAGCTAGACATCCATCGGGGTATCGAGGCACTCTAAGAGGATCCACGTTCATGGCACCACGATGACCGACGCCTCAGCAGCGGACTCCCTATTGAGGACCACAGCACTAGCAACAGCGTCGTCCACAGCAACAGTGGTTCAGGCCCATTTAGCAGAACAGACCATGGTTCCAGGCTGGTGGGCCATCATATTCTACTTCGAGGACCAGGAGTATCGGACCGAAGACCGGATGTTGGACATGTGGGGAGCTGCATTACCAACGTGACTGTCCGGTTGAGAGGGCCAAAGCAGGCAAGACAACCGGACACACTACAATAGGATATTTGGGCAAGGCCCACCGGATTCATGCAGCGGTGAATAACCGCCAGGCCGAGCACCAGTCTACTGTGCTCGAGATGTCAGGTACCATCGATGACCAAACCTTTAGTATTTTGATAGATATAGATGCTACAGAGAGATTTATTTATGGTGCAACGCTAAAGAGAATTAAGGTAAAGGTAGACGAATAGGATGAGTTTAGTTATGTGGAAATGGCTTCTGGAGCCAAGAAGAAGGTTGCAGGAAAGGTTACGGGTTGTAGCCTTAACCTGGGAGATTTTGTCACAAAGGCCAACCTGTACGTCATGATCTTAGGATCTTATGACATTGTATTCGGTATGGATTGGTTGGAATCGTATGAGGCGATACTCAACTGTAATACAAAATGGTTGAGTTTGGTCAATGATGAGGGACAGAGATGAGTGATTGTATGAATGAACCAGGGAGTTTCCCTAAGGTTCATCTCTTCCCTACAACTCCAGAAGAACATGCGCAAGGGATGCAAGCTATATGAAATCATTGCGTTGAATGATAAGGGTGTGGTGGAAGGACTAGAAAGCCTTCTGGTAGTACGAGAATTTGTGGACGTATTCCCAGAGGAGTTACCAGGATTTTCGCCTGAGAGGGAATTGGAATTTACCATTGACCTAAAACCTAGAACTGAACCAACAGCAAGAAATCCTTATCAGATGTCGACCCCTGAGTTACAGGAGTTGAAAATGAAACTGAAGGAGTTGCTAGACCTAGGACTTATACATCCAAGTGTATCACCTTGGGGTGCACATGTTATTTTCATACGAAAGAAGGATGGGTCGTGGAGACTCTGCATTGACTATCGTCAATTGAACAAGGTAACAATCAAGAACCATTATATATTGTCGAGAATAGATGATTTGTTTGATCAAATGAAGGGCATGATGGTGTTTTCGAAGATCGACTTGAGATCAGAATATCACCAGTTACGGATCAAGGAGGAAGACATTCCTAAGACCACATTCAAGACGAGGTTTGGACATTACGAGTTTATCGTTTTACCATTTGGACTGACAAACACCCCAGGGGTATTCATGAGCTTGATGAATGGGGTGTTTCGTGAATACTTGGACAAGTTTGTTCAATTATTCATTGAAAATATTTTGATATATTCTTGGACGATGGAAGAACATGACGAACATTTGTGCTTGCTACTACAGTGTTTACGAGAGAACGAATTGTACGGGAAACTGTCGAATTTTGCTCTTTTTACCAATCAAGGATTCATTATTTAGGGCATGCCATATCCAGCGAAGGTATCGTTGTGGATCCCACAAAGGTAGATGATATTATGGAATGGCCTGCGCCGACGAACGTCCCAGAAGTACGTAGCTTCATGGGTTTAGTGGGATATTATCGACGGTTCGTCAAGGATTTTTCGAAGATAGAAAATCCGATTACGGAATTGAAGAAGAAGAAAAAGAATTTTGTATGGACTGAGAAATACGTGGAAGAATTTCAAGACTCAAGTTGTTGACGATAGCACCGATACTAAAATTCCCTGACATGGATGAGGAATTCTTGGTATGCACAGACGCATCCAAGGAAGGCTTAGGCTGAGTCTTGATGCAAGACAGTCGAGTGATCGCTTACATCTCGAGAAAGTTAAGAAGGCATGAGGAGAACTATGTGGTTCATAATTTGGAGTTATTATCCATTGTGTATGCCTTGAGAGTATGGAGACACTACCTGATTGGACAAAAATTTGAACTAAAAACGGACCATTGTGGTTTGCAACACATTTTTACGCAAAGTGACTTGAACATGCGGCAAAAGCGTTGGTTAGAACTACTTAGCGAGTACAAATTTGATATTACCTACATTAAAGGGACAGTGAACAGAGTGGCAGATGCGTTGAGTCGGATACCACACATATTTTCAGTGATACCCCTTCATATGAATATTCAAGAAAATATTATATCTCTACAGTGCAACTATGACTGGTATAAGGAGGTTAAGGAATTTATTAGACAAGACACCATGTTAGTACCAAAATTTGAGGGATTTACCATGGACAACAACAGATTAATGAGGTATAATAACCGGATTTACGTACCTCCCAAGGATGAATTGAGAATTTTGATCTTAAACAAAGCTCATAGAGCAGTGTACATGGCTCATCCAGGATTCACAAAGATGAGGGCAGACATTAAACCCTTATTCTTCTGGAAGGGAATGAAGGCAGACATAGTCAACTATGTGGCGAGATGTATAGAATGTCAGCAAGTGAAGGATGAACATAGACATACGGCAGGTTTACTACAACCACACGCTATTCCATAATCAAAATGGGATGTCATTTCGATGGACTTCATTGTTGGATTTCCATTGACGGCAAGGAGTAATGACTCGATGTTCGTGGTAAAATGACACTCTAACGAAGAGTGCACATTTTATCCATGTGTGTATGACATATCAGGCGCCATACATAGCTAGAGTTTTTATCAGCGAGATAGTGAGACTGCATGGCATGCCTAAGAGGATCATATCTGATCAAGGATCGATGCTTACAGGATGATTTTGGACTAGTTTCCAAGAGGCCTTAGGAACCCAAATTAACTTTAGTACCTCATATCACCCAGAGACAGATGGGAAGACATAGAGAATGAACCAAATCTTGGAGGATATGTTATGTTTGTACGTGATGGACCAACAGAAGCATTGGGAAGAGTTCTTTCCACTGGTAGAGTTTTCATACAACAACATCTATCAAAGCACCATTAAGATGTTTCCATTTGAGTTTCTTTACGGGCGACCATGTCGGACGCCTTTGAGTTGGGATCGACTGGAGGATAGGGCCTTAGTGGGACTTGAAGTGATCCAATAAATGGAAGAACAAATCAAAATGATAATACAAAGAATCAAGGAAGCACAGGATTGATAGAAGAGTTATGTAGTTAACTTCCTTCGCACCATGAAATTAAACTGATGATTACAATTGCACATTTAAACTATTGGTGTATGATTAAATTAATGACTATTACTTTTGTGTCATTAAATTGTTGATGTATGATGGTTGTAATAACTAGATTTCAATTTCTCCATTTAATATTGTTGATTTAGAAATTGTAACCCCTCGCACGCATTAAATATTGATGATAATAAGTGCTTGCTCAGAAATTCATTTTGTGGTGCTTTGGAATAATGTTGATTGTAATAAGAAATTAAGTAGTTAGACCTATTGCACAATGGATTTTATGTAATGTAAGATGGTTTAGATCTTAGACTTCTTATGCTTACGGATTTATGTAATGTATGATGGTTTAGAACTTAGACTTCTTGCGCAAATGGATTTTATGTCATAAATGATTGTTATAGATTTTAGATTTCTTGCGCAAATGGATTTTATGTAATAATGATGGTTTTAGATTTTGGAATTCTTGTGCCAATGGATTTTATGTAATAAATGATGTTCTTAGATTTTAGTCTTCTAGCGCGTAATGAAAATGTATTATGACTAATGATCGCATTTGTGATTGGGCCTTGCGCCTCGAAAATAACTAACAAATTCATTGCGCCTTGGATTTAATATGGGCTATTATGTGTTATGCGAATGATTACCCTTTTGCCTTGATTAATTAATGTTTAAGAATGATGTATTAATGATATTGATGATCGTAGACTCTATTGATTTAGCTAGTTTCTTGGATTGATTGTGTTAGTGGGATGTAATAACCTCTTTGTTCCTTAGAACAGTCACTAGCCTTGAGACCTTAAATGGTTAAAATCAATTGGAACCTGGGCTTGAGCATTTCTTATGTGTTATGGAGGTCCTAACCTTGCAGGGTAGGTTGGGTGGGTAGTATCTTATGTCATTTTATGATTATCTTTATCATCCTTATGATTCGCTATGTTATCTCGCGTTATCATGGTGTTATCTGATGATTATCCTGATGAGAGGAGTTGAGCGCTTTATGATTCATAATGTTTATGCATCATCATTTATTGTTTGAGTTCAATGATTATGGGATGTTATTTATTTGTGTTAATGCATCGATATGTGTATCGTTATTCATGGCAATAATGTGTCAGCTTTATGTCGTGAATGATTGATATTGTGTTAACATTGTTGTTGGCATGTTTACAGGGAGGTGTGTTTGTCTTGATGGCAAGATCAGAGTATGCAGCGATGGAAAAATATGGACAACGTAAGCTCAGAAGAGATAGTGCAGAGGTGCACGAAGAGTGCAAGAGTGTGCTTGTTTATTTGATGGAAAACAGGCAGGCAAGGAAGATTAGCAGCGCAGGGATAATTGCATGGAAAGATCAGAAGCGTAAACTCCATTTTGGAGATTTGGATACCTGGAGATTGAGAAGTCAAGAGTTGAGACTCGTCAACATAGGAGTCTCGGAGTTGCGAAATCCAAAATCCCGAAATCCCAAAATAGGCACATAAACAAAGAGTTTCGCAGACCGGGAAATAACTCCATTTCGGAGTTTTGGATACCGGGAGATTGAGAAGTCAAGAGTCGAGACTCTTCAACATAGGAGTCCCAGAGTTGAGAAATCTGAAATCCCAAAATACCGACATAGGCACATAAACAAAGAGTTTCACAGACCGGAAAATAACTCCATTTCGGAGTTTTGGATACCAGGAGTTGGAAGAGTCAAGACTCTTCATCATCAGAAGTCCTGGAATCGCGAAATGCGAAACGCTGAAATATCGGAAGAAGGAGGAAAGTTTTGGATACCCAGAGTTGGAAGAGTCAAGACTCTTCATCATCAGGAGTCTCGGAATCGCGAAATGCGAAACACCAAAATCCAGAAAGAAGGAGAATAGTTTCGGATACCAGGAGATGGAGGAATCAAGACCCGAGACTCATCATCATAGGAGTCCTGAAGTGGCGAAACGCGAAATTGTGAAATGCGGTTTTTGAATAAGGTTGTGGGCACAACCGGTGGTCACATCGTCGAAGAGTTGTAGAGAAGAGCTCGAAGAGTTAGGCTCATTTTTCGAAGTTTCAGGGATCGCGACTTGGAGACTCGAGATGCCTTGCAACAGGAATTCACAACATGAGAAATTGCGAAATGCTGAAATGATCAAAGCCAGTCCATCTAAGCTCCTTTTTCGGAGTTTCGGAGATCACAAATTGGAGATTCGAGATGCCTCAAAACAGGATTGTCGAAATGTCGAAATGTGAAACAGGTTTTAGCTCAGCCTGCGGTCACAGCCATTGGTCACATCGGCAGAAGATGGAGGAAGGAGCTAGTGCAACCAAACTCAATTTCAGAGTTTCAGGGATTAGTACGTGAAGCGTAAAGAAACCTTAACCACAGGAATCCCAAAATGATGAAATGTGAAACGACGAATTAAATGCAAGACCCTGCGAACTCCATCCAACGGTGCAGGTGAACTTGAATATGATCGGAGGGATAGTGTTGCACTTCACAGTGTAACTACTAGAAACAACTAATGGTTTCTACCAGAGGACTTGAAGAGGCCTCAATATGATCGCCAGAGAAGATGAAGAGGCTCGAGGCATCTTCCAGTGATTTAAGACTATTCTTAGAGGCGATTGACATATGGATGAGTGTTGAAGCCTGTAACTGCAACAGAGAGGATTAGCTCGACTATGATAGAGAAGACAAAGAGTCTCAACTGCCAGACAGGCTGAGAAATCTTAGCATAACACCCAGTGATGTTGGACGTGTGGGTTGAACCACCAGAGAAGTTGAAGAGTTGCAATGATGATCAGGTAGAGTACTCAACATGAGGGTGAGAGCATGCAGGAGCTTGGCGCATATTGCATGCACAAGGAGCACAGAGACGATAAGGATGTAGAACAAAGAAGAGATTTGTGTGGTTATTGTTAAGTGTGATTGAGGTGTGAAGAAGGAGGCAGAGCGCAGCAGCAGACATGTACAGAAGGGGAATGGTGCATTGAAGGGACATGGCCCAGAGAGCATAAAAGGAAAAAGAACAGAAAGCACAAGGAGTGTGCAGAAGACATTGTTGCAGACAGAGCAGAGCAGCATAGCAGAACAGTGATAAGCCTGGTAAGCCAATGATAAATATTGTATCACTGTGATAAATTTATATATAGCAAAATTTATATGTCAGGGTGGTAAGGAGGTGCTAGGGAGGATTGTTGTCCTTAAAGGTTCAAGTGGGTGCTTGAACTCAGGGATTTGTAGTTTCCATCTAGTTGTAGCCAGAGAAACCAGGGTGGCAGGGTGGTGCAAGGGAGAACTGTTGTTCTTTGTTATACAGGTTGGTGCCTGTGTGATTGGAAGTTGGTGCTTCCATCCAATTGGTGCTGGAACACTTAGGGAGTTGGTGCTTCCTTCTAGTGAGTGCTAGAGAAACCAGGGAGTTGGTGCTTCCTTCTAGTAGGTGCTAGAGAAAACAGAGAGTTGATGCTCTCAACAAGTTGCAGCTTGCAATACAGAGATTGTAGCCTCACAATGAGTTGGAGCTCATATGTATGATAATGTACAGAATGTAAAGATTACTTATCATATAAAGAAGAAGAGGTTTTTACCCTTTATGGGTTTCCTCAGGAAATATCTGTCTCTGTATATTTCATATGTGACATTGATGTTGAATTTTCTATTGCTTACTTCCCTGCATTATTGTGATTGTCATTAAAGTGCTCTGCAAAGAATTTAAAACAAGCATAATTGTTTAAGCACGGTAACAAGTGATTCACCCCCCCTCTTAGTTGTCCAACAATTGGTATCAGATCCGGCCCCTTTTATCTAAGGGTAGATCCTAGAGATTAAACATGTCAAGCCATGAAGGAAATTCAATCAATAAGGCCCCTTTGTTCAATGGAACAAACTTTGCCTTCTGGACAGTTAGAATGAGAACTTACATAATGGCTTTAGGTGTAGATGTCTGGGATGTGGTAGATATTGGTTATGTAAAGATAGTTGCACTATATAATAAGGATGACAAGCTAGAATTTAGCTTCAACGCTAAGGCTATGAATGCTATCTTGAGTGGGCTTGCAGAATCAGAATTCATAAAAGTTATGCACCTAGGAACTATCAAAGAAATGTGGGACAAACTCATTAGCAGTTATGAAGGTAATGAGAAGGTAAAGGATGCCAAGCTTCAAATCTACAGAGTACAGTTTGAACAAATGAAGATGAAAGAAGATGAAACTATTGGAAAATACTTTCCGAGAGTTGAAGAACTGGTAAATGCAAGAAAGCACTTGGTGAAAAAATTGAGGAACCTTCTTTAGTTCAGAAAATTTTGAGATCTCTACCAGATAGGTTCAACCCGAAGGTTTATGCTATATAAGAACTTAATAATCTAAAAACCTTGGAGTTTGATCAACTTCTAGGAACATTGACTGCATATGAAATGAGAATAGTTAAAGATAAACCCACCTCCAGAGAAGCATCATTTAAAGAAGACAAGAATGAGGATTCTGAGCCTGATGAAATTGAAGAAAAATTTGTGAAGAGACTAAAGAAGGGATCAAGCAAATACAAAGGTAAACTACATTTCAAATGTTTCAACTGTGGTAAGATAGGTCATTTTGCAAATAAATTTCCTCACAAAGGAAAGGATCATACATGTGATGATGAGGAGAAGCACAAACACGGAAATTTCTTTAAAGACAATAATTTTAAGAAGAAAAGTCTTTGTGTAAACAATGATGACTCCTCTATTGAAGATAAACTAAATGACTTCATACTTATGGCCAAAGAGGATTATGATAATAAAAGCACAGGGAGTGAGGCTAATGAAGAAGAAGTTGTGGTTGATATGGAAGGAGAACTGATCAGTGCACTGGAAGAGATTGACAGACTCAGAATTAAGAACAGAAAGCAAAAACAATTGTTGATACAGTTCATGAAAGACAATAAATAGCCTGATGAAGACTTTGCCCTGCTAAAAGTAGAATTAGAAGAGGCAAAGAAAATCAAAGACATTCTGAAACAACAGTTATCAGAAAGGAAGGAAAGATGTAAATCTTTGGAAGAAGAAGTAGTGAAAACTAGGAAAGAGTTGGAGAAGTTTCAAGCCTTGTATCATCAGAATCTGTCAAGTATCAAAGCCTCAGAAGGATTAGCCACCGTTCTGAATCAGCAAAGGAATTCAAAGCTAAAAACTGGTTTGGGTTATGAAGAGGGATCAAGTAGTGGTCAGTCAAGAAACAAAGAATCCATCAAATTTGTCAAATCTACAACCAATGATGTTCTACTTGTAGATGGGATGAAACACAATCTGCTCAGTGTAAGTCAAATGTGTGACAAAGAATGCGAAGTGGTGTTCATGTCCAAGGACTGCAAGATGAAGTCTACAAACTCAGGACAAGTGGTGGCCAAAGGCATAAGGAAAAAAAATAATGTATATGTGCTGAAAGAAGATAGAGAAGAGTGTCATATAAGAAAACATGATGAAAGATGGTTATGGCATAGGAGACTTGGACATCTAAACTTTGACCACTTAATC
>JZKD02S1051078.1:158072-173525 GCA_000966675.3 Picea glauca | reverse complement strand
CCGGATGCTACAGTTGGAGGTCCAAACAGATTAGTGCAGTCGTTCAGGGTTTCCATCAATGCCAAAGGGGGAGATTGTTGGCATGTTTACAGGCAGGTGTGCTTGTCATTGATGGCAATATCAGAGTATGCAGCGATGGAAAAACAGGGACAACCTAAGCTCAAAAGAGATAGTGCAGAGGTGCACAAAAAGTGAAAGAGTGTGCTTGTTTATTTGATGGCAAACAGGCAGGCAAGGAAGATCAGCAGCGCAGGGATAATTGCATGGAAAGATCAGAAGCGTAAACTCCATTTGGAGTTTCAGATACCAAGAGATTGAGAAGTCAAGAGTCAAGACTCGTCAACACATGAGTCCTGGAGTTGCGAAATTCGGAATACCGAAATTCCGAAATAGGCACATAAACAAAGAGTTTCACAAACTAGGAAATAACTCCATTTCGGAGTTTCGAATACCGAGAGATTCAGAAGTCAAGAGTCGAGACTCTTCAACACAGGAGTCCCAAAGTTGCGAAATCTAGAATCCCGAAATAGGCACATAAACAAAGAGTTTCACAGACCGGGAAATAACTCCATTTCAAAGTTTCAGATACCGGGAGTTGGAAGAGTCAAGACTCTTCATCATCAAGAGTCTCGAAATAGCGAAATGAAAAACACCGAAATCCTGGAAGAAGGAGGACAGTTTCGGATACCAGGAGTTGGAAGAGTCAAGACTCGTCATCATCAGGAGTCCCAGAATCGCGAAATGCGAAACGTCAAAATCCCGAAAGCAGGAGGACAGTTTCGGATAATGGGAGATGGAGGAATCAAGACCCGAGACTCTTCATCATAGGAGTCCTAAAGTGTTGAAAAACGAAATTGCAAAATGCAGTTTTTGAATAAGGCTATGGTCACAGCCAGTGGTCACATCATCGAAGAGCTGTAGAGAAGAGCTCGAAGAGTTAAGCTCCTTTTTCAGAGTTTCGGGGATCTCAACCTGGAGAATCGAGATGCCTTGCAATAGGAATTCGTGACATGCAAAATCGCGAAATGCTGAAATATGAAATGTCAAAATGATCAAATCCAGTCCAGCTAAGCTCCTTTTTCAGAGTTTTGGAGATCACAACTTGGAGAGTCGAGATGCCTCACAACAGGATTACCGAAATGCCGAAATGTGAAACACATTTTGGCTCAGCCTATGGTCATAGCCATTGGTCACATCGGCGGAAGATGGAGGAAGGAGCTAGTGCAACCAAGCTCAATTTTGGAGTTTCGGGGATCAGTAAATGAAGCGTAAAGAAACCTTAACCATAGGAATCCTGAAATTCTGAAATGTGAAACAACAAATTAAACGCAAGACCCTACGAACTTCATCCAATGGTGCAGGTGAACTTGAATATGATCAGAGGGATATTGTTGCATTTCACAGTGTAACTACTAGAAACAACTGATGGTTTCTGCCAGAGGACTTGATGAGGCCTCAGTATGATCGCCAGAGAAGATGAAGAGGCTCAAGGCATCTTCCAGTGATTTAAGACTATTCTTAGAGGTGATTGACATATGGATGAGCGTTGAAGCCTGTAACTGCAACAGAGAGGATTAGCTCGACTATGATAGAGAAGACGAAGAGTCTCAACTGCCAGATAGGCTGAGAAATCTCAGCATAACACCCAGTGATGTTGGACGTGTGGGTTGAACCACCAGAGAAGCTGAAGAGTTGCAATGATGATCAGGTAGAGTACTCGAGCTCATATGTATGATAATGTACAGAATGTAAAGATTACTTATCATATAAAGAAGAAGAGGTTTTTACCCTTTATGGGTTTCCTCATGAAATATCTGTCTCTGTATATTTCATATGTGACAATGATGTTGAATGTTCTATTGCTTACTTCCCTGCATTATTGTGATTGTCATTAAAGTGCTCTGTAAAGAATTTAAAACAAGCATAATTATTTAAGCACGATAACAACTGATTCACCCCCCCTCTCAGTTGTCCAACAATTGTTTCACTAATATATTGGATGATGTGTCAATGATGTAGTTATTAATTTGTAATGTATATTTCCTAACGCAAACAAAAAACAAAATACCTATTGTGTGTCACTTTTGTCATCGTAACGGAGAGGATGTTACATATGATATCAGAGCGGGTTCAACCCCACGACTTGGGATCATTACACCTTCCACTGTATAAACACTTGATTATAGTTTATTGTTAATTAACTTGAATTTTATTCATACAAGTAATCAATGTTAGAGGATGTCGCGGAGGTAGATGATGTGGTGCTAGGGGACGAGGCACGATGCCTCTAGTAGCATCCATGCCCGAGGGGTCTAATATCCAAGGATAAGAACAAGTCATCGGACAAGAACAGGTTCTGGGGGATGTGATTGGGTTGATGAGGTCCTTTCATAGGATGTCAGAGGCCCTGATTATCCATCTGGATAGAGATGAGGCCAGGGCGTCGGTACCCCCTAAGGGTCCAATGCACGCCCCAGCCAATGTAGGTAGCGTTATCCGAGAACTCGAGAAGGTCAAGTTTCCTGAGTTCTTGGGTGCCACAGACGGTGCAACCGCCGAGGCATGGTTGGAGAACATGGTGATGTGATTTTCACTTCAAGTCTATACCTCCAACATGAAAGTCTGCATGGAAGTCTTTAAGATGAAGAGGAGCATTATTCTATGGTGGAAGATGCTCTTGCCACAACTGAACATGGTCGTCGAATACATGTCATGGGAACTATTTGAGGAGCAATTCTGGGAGAGGTATCTGTCTGAGGAATTCATTGAGCATCATCTCAATGAGTTCAATGCCTTGCAACAGGGCGGTCGTATGGTGCCCGAGTACGGGGCCCATTCCATGGAGCTCCTTAGGTATGCTCCACATCTGAACATTGAGAAGCTTAAGGTCAACAAGTTTGTGTTCAGCCTTAATGTCAACATTCATGCAAAGGTGAGGACATTAGTGCCTCAAACGTTGCACGATGTTGTCCAGAAGGCCCTCATAGCTGAGGAAGAACTCATCAGTGGGGGTCAGATAAGGACTCTGATGAGACATGGGACATCTGGTGCGCAGCAACATCAGACACTAGCTAGACATCCATCGGGGTATCGAGGCACTCTAAGAGGATCCACATTCACGACAACTAATACCTCAGCAGTGGATTCCCTATTGAGGACCACATCACTAGAAGCAGCTTCGTTCGCAACAACAGTAGTTCAGGCCCATTCAATAGAACAGACCAGGGTTCCAGGCTGGTGGGCCATCATCTTCTACTTCGGGGACCAAGAGTGTTGGACCGAAGACCGGATGTTGGACATGTGGAGAGTCACCTTACCAGCGTGAATTTCTGGTTGAGAGGGCCAGAGCAGGCAGGACAACTAGATACACTACAGTAGGAGATTTGGGCAAGGCCCATCAGTTTCATACAATAGTGAATAACCACCAGGCTGAGCACTAGTCTACTGTGCTCGAGACGTTAGGTACCATCGATGACCAAACCTTTAGTATTTTGATAGATCTAGATGCTACAGAGAGATTTATTTATGGTGCAATGCTAAAGATAATTAAGGTAAAGGTAGTCGAATAGGACAAGTTTAGTTATGTGGAAATGGATTCTAGAGCCAAGCAAAAGGTTGGAGGAAAGGTTACGGGTTGTAGCCTTAACCTGGGAGATTTTTTCACAAAGGCCAACATGTACGTCATGATCTTAGGATCTTATGACGTTGTAATCAGTATGGACTCGTTAGAATCGCATGAGGCGATACTCAACTGTAATACAAAATGGTTGAGCTTGGTCAATGATGAGGGATAGAGATGAGTGAGTGTAGGAAGGAACCAGGGAGTTTCCCTAAGGTTCATCTCTTCCCTACAACTCCGGAAGAACATGTGCAAGGGATGCAAGCTATATGAAATCCTTGTGTTGAATGATAAGGGCATGGTAGAAGGACTAGAAATCCTTCTGGTAGTATGAGAATTTGTGGACATATTCCCAGAGGATTTACCAGGGTTGTTGGTGGAGAGGGAATTGGAATATACCATCGACCTAAAACCTAGAACTGAACCGATAGCAAGAAATCCTTATCAAATGTCGACCCCTGAGTTACAGGAGTTGAAAATTCAACTGAAGGGGTTGCTAGACCTAGGACTTATACATCCAAGTGTATCGCCTTGGGGTGCACGTGTTATTTTTGTACGAAAGAAGGATGGGTCGTGGAGACTCTGCATTGACTACCGTCAATTGAACAAGGAAACAATCAAGAACCAGTATCCGTTGTCGAGAATAGATGATTTGTTTGATCAAATGAAGGGCGTGATGTTGTTTTCAAAGATCAACTTGAGATCATAATATCACCAGTTTCGGATCAAGGAGTAAGACATTCCTAAGACCGCATTCAAGACGAGGTTTGGACATTACCAGTTTATTGTTTTACCATTTGGACTAACAAACACCCTAGGGGTATTCATGAGCTTGATGAATGGGGTGTTCCATGAATACTTGGACAAGTTTGCTCAGTTATTCATTGAAAATGTTTTGATATATTCTCGAACAATGGAAGAACATGACAAACATTTGTGTTTGGTACTACAGTGTTTACGAGAGAACAAATTGTATGTGAAATTGTCGAATTTTTCTCTTTTTACCAATCAAGGATTCATTATTTAGGGCATGTCATCTCCGACAAAGGTATCATTGTGGATCCAACAAAGGTAGAGGATATTATGGAATGGCCTACGTCGATGAACGTACCAGAAGTACATAGCTTCATGGTTTAGCGGGATATTATCGATGGTTCATCAAGGGTTTTTCGAACATAGCAAATCTGATTACAGAATTGCAGAAGAAGAAAAAGAATTTTGTATGGACTGAGAAATGCGTGGAATCATTTCAAAGGCTCAAGAAGTTGTTGACGACAACACTGATACTAAAATTCCTTGACATGGATGAGGACTTCTTGGTATGCATAGACGTATCCAAGGAAGGCTTAGGCTGAGTCTTGATGAAAGACAGACAAGTGATTGCTTACATCTCAAAAAAGTTAAGAAGGCATGAGGATAACTATGTGATGCATGATTTGGAGTTATTAGCCATTGTGTATGCCATGAGAGTATGGAGACACTACCTTATTTGACAAAAATGTGAACTAAAAATGGACCATTGTGGTTTGCAGCACATTTTTACGTAAAGTGACTTGAACGTGCGGCAAAGGCGTTGGTAAGAACTTCTTAAAAAGTACGACTTTGAGATTACCTACATTAAAGGAACAGTGAACAGAGTGGCAGATGAACTGAGTCAGATACCACACATATTTTCATTGATACCCCTTCAGATGAATGTTCAAGAAAATATTATATCTCTATAGTGCAACGATGACTGGTATAAGGAGGTTAAGGAATTTATCGAACAAGACACAATGTTAGTACCAAAATTTGAGGGATTTACCGTGGAAAACAACGGATTAATGAGGTATAATAATCGGATTTACGTACCTCCCAAGGATGAATTGAGAATTTTGATCTTAAACAAAGCTCATAGAGTAGTGTACATGGCTCATCCTGGAGTCACGAAGATGAGGGTAGATCTTAAACCCTTATTCTTCTGGAAGGGAATGAAGGCGGACATAGTCAACTACGTGGCGAGATGTCTAGAATGTCAGCAAGTGAAGGATGAACATAGACATCCTACAGGTTTACTAAAACCACACGCTATTCCATAATCAAAATGGGAGGTCATTTTGATGGACTTCATTGTTGGATTGTCGTTGACGGCAAGGAGTAACGACTCGATTTTCATGGTAAAATGACACTCTAACGAAGAGTGCAAATTTTATCCATGTGCCTACAACATATCAGGCACCATACATAGTTATAGTTTTTATCAACGAGATAGTGATACTGCATGGCATGCCTAAGAGGATCATATATTATCGAGGATTGGTGCTTACGGGATGATTTTGGACTAGTTTCCAAGAGGCCTTGGGAACCCAAATTAACTTTAGTACTACATATCACCCAGAGACAGATGAGCAGACAAAGAATGAACCAAATCTTGGAGAATATGTTATGTATGTACGTGATGGACCAACAAAAGCATTGGGAAGAGTTCTTGCCACTAGTAGAGTTTGCATACAACAACATCTATCAAAGCACCATTAAGATGATGCCATTTGAGTTTCTTTGCGGGCGACCGTGTCAGACACCTTTGAGCTGGGATTGACTGGAGGATAGGGTCTTAGTTTCACTCGAAGCGATCCAAGAAATGGAAGAACAAATGAAAACGATAATACAAAGGATCAAGGAAGCACGAGATCGGTATAAGAGTTATGTCGATGCGCATTGTGTTGACCGTAGTTATGAAGTTGGAGATCGACTCTTCTTGTGGGTAAAACCGCACAAGATTTCGATCAAGTTTAGAAAGGGTGATAAACTCTCTCCTAGGTTCATGGGACCTTTCAATGTTTTGGAAAGGAATGGGCCCGTGGCCTATCGAATAAACTTGCCTGATTCTTTGAGGCGTATGCATGATGTTTTTCATGTATCTATTTTGGGACATTATGTTAGCGATCCTACACATGTGATTGACATGAGTTCTTTGCAGGTAGCATACGAGGGTGCACTCACGACAAAGCCAATCTGCATTATGGACCATCGCATTTGACAACTACGGCATTGAACAGTCGATCAGGTCAAGGTCCAGTGGGACAATTATAGTCCACACTCGGCTACCTGGGAGGACGCATATGATATGCACCAGCAGTTTCCATTTTTTTTTATAGCTAGACATTTAGATCTTCTCAAATACTTTATTTTCTGCACTTATATACTGTGAAACTTCGGTATAAAGTTAAAAAATGAGGGGGTGTATGTAACATCCCACTCTTGCGCACACATGATTTGACTTATTCTTTGAGGACACTTGCGTGCAAGTGATCCGGTTCATTATATGGTTGTTTGCTTCTCTTATGGATTCCGATCATGATGCTTATGGATTATGATGTTATGTCATTTGATTATCTATGTATAGACAGGTTCTATTGACGAGTTTCTCCTTAGTGTGAAGGAAACTTGATAGATTGAGGTTGTTGATGGCATCGGTGGACCTCCTTGGACTTCAGATCGAGTCAGGGAGTGGATTGTATATGGGTTGGGTACTTCTGTTAGGCATATGTGACATATGAGCAAGTATATTATGATGTTTTTATGGATCGTTGACATGTTTCATTGGTGGATGCACAATGATGATTGCTTGCTAATCAGACTCACATTAGGAGTAAAGGGGCCATGCACATCAACCAGAGATATTGAGGGAGAGGTGTGGCAGCATCCTTGCCACATCCTACTAGCACTCTCGTCATGGCTTGAATTGTAGGTTAACGATTACCTAGTTCGAGAGATCCACGATGTCGTGAGGGAAGATTGAGGTAGTCGCTCACGAAGACTCTAAAAGGCGCGCAATAAGGCAAGTTCCTTATTACTTAGAGGCCCTTAGTCTTCCACAAGATCGCCTGATGGAGTATTGACTCCAAGGTTTGGACAACTAACAAAATCAGTCAAAGGCGAGTGTCACCCTTGGAGCACGTAGTGCATCTTGAAGGGCACATCGCATAATTAAAACATGAACAAAGGTGAGTTGCACCCTTGGATCATGTAGTGTGTCTTGAAGGGCACGTCGTGATTTAACACAGGTGAGTCAATGAACCTAGGTGCCTAGAAAAAAATATTTTATTTTGACATGGTCAGCCCTAAAATAAATGTTGAATGTGTAAATTTTATTAATTATAAATTTCCCTTAAAAACAAATGCTAAGCCTAGTTGAAATTAAGCCAAAATAATAATAATAATAGGGTAAGAATACAAAAAATAATAATTAACCAATTAATAAAGGGGGATGAAGAAAAAAAAATCAATTAAGAATTTAAAGAAGAAATAATTTATCTAAGAATTAATTATTGTTTATGTGCAAGACATGCTAATTTGGAACTTAGACAAAAAGGGGAAATGAATTCAAAAGGAATGTGGAACATAGAAAGGAATCTAGTCTAGAGAACTTTCCCAAATAAAACTCAACTAAGTTTTAAGAAAGACGCCAGTCATTAAAAGAAATTGAGGGAATAAAGGGACATCAAGGAGCGTTTTTAGGAACGCTTTTAGGATGGGTGAAGGAAATTGGAAATTAATTTAATTAAATAAATGAATTTCCAGTGCAAATAAGGGATCGGGTGACAAGTGTACGGGGGAAGAGTATTTCCTAATTAATTTTTAATAAAAAGAATTTAACGTGCATGTGGCAAGTGGTCACTAAGAGAACTCTATAAAAGAAATAGCAGAGAAGAGGAATGGATCACGAATGGTATGTGTAAGGTTATGATATCTGATTTTTCTTGACTTATTGTTCTTGTGGGAGTTGGGATACCCATCTCGAATAGAGAGTGGTAGCTTGACCTTGCGAGGCGAGCTAGGAGCTATAGTTTCTGGTTGTGTTGTGTGTGGCCCCTTTGTGGCTTGGGGGGCTAAGGGGGAAGAATAGTACCCCTAGCGTTGGCTCGGAGGTACCAGTGAGGTCTCGAAGATTAGAAAGCGGGAGTAAGGAGGATCGCCAACAATCAAAGAACCGCAACAACTCCATCCATTGTGGAATTATATGTTAAAATTTTATGTTGTGGAATTATATGTTGATGGAATTTGTATTGGATTTATGATATTAGTTTGGCAAGTTTGCTTAATGTGGTTAGCTTGGAATAATTTTATATGGATTGTTGTCCTTGATTTTAATTTTCAAACTTTGTCTCCCTTCCCAAACCCCTGCTCTGAGAGTAAGGACTGTAATCTTGTTAATTTTGTTCTCCCTCGACGAACCCATGCTCTTAATTTAAGGGGGTGGTTCTCTGACTATTTTACTATCAAATTTTGTGTGTTGATGAAGGGGAGTGGCTCTGCACTCTCTTGTTTCTCAGCTTTTTGTGGTGAACCCATCTGGTTCACTATGTAAATATCCAGTATAAATAGGATAGTACGCAATAATCCATTTAAGGATAGTAAATATATTTAATAATAATGTATAAGAATATGATCTTACAATGAGGATGAGGGCTTGTATATATATATCCACACAGGGGTGCCCTTTCATAAGAGACATGACCTTTCATATGGCATGTCTCTTCATAATTAATTATTAATCATTAGTTATTTATATTATTAATTATTACCTATTTATACCTATTTATATGTATTTTAATGTTCATAACACTTTTAATTTCGTTTTCTTTTCTTTTCTCCCCATTGGATATTGTGCCCATCTTTTCTTGTTGTCACTCCTTCCTTGCCCCTTGAATTTCAGAAGTAAAAATGTTATGTAATCTCTGAGATTTCAATCCTTCCTCTGCAATTTCGTGGAGCCCTCAAGTTTTTTTCCCTCAGCAAGAGGGTTGCCCAGCGAACTTGATCTAATACTTTACCCCCTTTATTTCCCCAATGAGATTCTTCTAGTTGATCATCATTCCACTTATTCACCCAGCCCATGCTCCCTCTTCTCCATGATTCTTGTCTATAGCATTGGGGGGGTGGGGGTTAAATGAATTTTTTGGGTCTATGTGTAATTTTCCCCTTCCCAGCTTTCATCCTTGTGCCTTCCTTGTGTTTTGGAAGGAGGAACACCCCAGTAGACTTTACAACAATTTCCTTGCGTGTATTCCTTCTTTCTCTATGTTTAGTGGTCTCCTTTAACTCTGAAAAATTGTCTTACTCGCCTTGCATTTTTTGGGCTCCATACAGCGAACATACCCATGGTAACTCTGTGTTTTATTGTTTTTATGATTCTGCATTTCATTTTAATTTCCAATGATACCCTGGCTTATACAACATTTACTCCTAGTGCTCTGCACCTATTTTCCTCGCCCAATGTTATATGCTACGAGTTTCTCTATGTCTTACCTTCCCTCAGCTCGAGAGACGCGTGGTATACCAGTGAGGGTTCCATTCTTTTGGATGGGAGTCACTCTATGGTTGGTGCTCGAGGATGTTGCGACCGATGGGAGGGTGACTTTACACCTTTCTTTGATTAATTTAATTTCTCTTCAGTAAAGTTGAAATATTCCTTCTTATCATCAACCTGTCGAAATCTCCCTTTTAAGGAAATTCAAATCATGAATGACCTTAGTATTAAAAACTCTCACTACACTATGTCCTCCTTGGAACTCCTCTACGTGGTATTCCTCATCTTCGAGACTTTGAATGGACTTCCTTGATCCCTTCCATCCTTTAACTATGAATCCTTTCCGACTTTAAGGTTTCATGGGGTAAGAAACTTAGTACAATCAACCCTTTATGTAGTTGACCATGACTAGGTTGCGTCTATCCTTTCTCTTGAAGGTTCGGATCTTACTAGTATATTAATTAAATTAGTGTATTGATGATTTCCCTTCCTTAACTTCTTTTATTTTGATGTTGTAACCTTGAAATTATTTATCTTGTTAGAAGCTATTTAAAACCTCCTTGATGTCTTATAATGGTGAGAGGATGATTTTACAAAAGATCATTTTCCTCAATTTAATTTTGGTTATACTACCAGTTGGATAGAAGTGATTTTCCTAGATTGTGGCTCATCCATTTAAATTTTGGAGCTTGACATCAAGATGGTAAGTTAGCAAGCATGATCTTCCTCTAAAGGTCCATACGTATGATTACGAAAGTTAAGGTGGAAGTGATCTTACTAAGGTTCTCGGGTGATGTTGTATAATTATTGTGCTCTTGTTCCTTTTATCGCTATGATTTATCATGTTACTACCTTACACCCTTGTTACCTTCAAAATGATAAATTTAGGCGAAAATCGTGTTGCTCCTTTAGAGTGATGTGTTGTATTATTGATAGAGCACTTAGATTCCTTACGCCAGGGATAAATTGATTGTTACTCACATACAATGAATATGGAATAAATTTTGGATGATTTATGTAGTTAACTTCCTTCGCACCATGAAATGAAACTGAAGATTACAATTGCGCCTTTAAATTGTTGATGTATGATTGAATTAATGACTATTACTTTTGCGCCATTAAATTGTTGATGTGTGATGGTTGTAATAACTAGATTTCAATTTCTCCATTTAATATCATTGATTTAGAAATTGTAACCCCTCACGTGCATTGAATGTTGATGGTGTTAAGTGCTTGCTCAGAAATTTGTTTCGTGGCGCTTTGGAATAATGTTGATTGTAATAAGAAATTAAGTAGTTAGACTTCTTGCGCAATGGACTTTATGTAATGTAAGATGGTTTAGATCTTAGACTTCTTGCGCTTATAGATTTATGTAATGTATGATGGTTTAGAACTTAGACTTCTTGAGCAAATGGATTTTATGTCATAAATGATTGTTATATATTTTAGATTTCTTGCGCAAATGGATTTTATGTAATAATGATGGTTTTAGATTTTGGACTTCTTGCGCCAATGGGATTTATGTAATAAATGATGTTCTTAGATTTTAGTCTTCTAGCGCGTAATGAAAATTTACTATGACGGATGAACGCATTTGTGACTGGGCCTTGCGCCTCAAAAATAACTGACAAATGCATTGCCCCTTGGATTTAATATGGTATATTATGTGTTATGCAAATGATTACCCTTGTGCCTTGATTAATTGATGTTTAAGATTGATGGATTAATGAGATCAATGATCATAGACTTTATTGATTTAGCTATTTGCTTGGATTGATTGTGTTAGTGGGATGTAGACACCTCCTTGTTCCTTAGAACAGTCGCCAGCCTTGAGACCTTAAACTGTTAAAATCAATTGGAACATGGGCTTGAGCGTTTCTTATGTGTCCTGGAGGTCCTAACCTTGCATGGTAGGTTGGGAGGGTAGTATCTTATGTCATTTTATGATTATCTTTATGATCCTTATGACTTTCCATGTTATCTCACATTATCATGGTGTTATCTGATGATTATCCTGATGACAGGAGTTGAGTGCTTTATGATTCATAATGTTTATGCATCATCATTTATTGTATGAATGCAATGATTATGAGCTTCTATTTATTTGTGTTAAGGCGTCAATATGTGTATCGTTATTCATGAAAATAATGTGTTGGCTTTATGTCGCGAATGATTGATATTATGTTAACATTGTTTCATTAATATATTGGATGATGTGTCAATGATGTAGTTATTAATTTTTGATGTATATTTCCTAATGAAAACAAAAAAAAATATCCACTTGTTGTGTGTCGCTTTTGTCATCGTAACGGCGAGGATGTTACACTAACTCATAGGCTCATTTTTCAACGACATGTCTCATGATGTAAGGACTGTGCCACATGGGATTGAACTTTCCTGGCCCCAACGGTTCTTTATCTTGGTCATAGAGAAGAACAAAGTCACCATCAGCGTACTGTCGGGGACGGACATACTTATCGTATTGGACCTTAACATGTCGTTTATTTTCCTCGATGGCTACAGTGGCATCTAGACGCTACTCATCGAGCTGCTCTAAATGTATGAGGCATTCTTCGAGATCAGACGTGTTAGGTAGGAGCTCGATGGCCAACCCAAGAGAATGGATTTCACATTCAATTGGAAGGATCGACTCCACTCCGTGAATTAACTGAAATGGTGAGAAACCAGTGGAAGTCTTTACGGTGATTCGGTATGCCCACGTATACGTGCAAAAATTTGAATTTTTAACTCTGTAATGAACAAAAAGGGGAAACTTGAGTCTACAGAGGGAAATGGAAGGCCATCAAAGCAAGCTACATGGAGTGTGGAAAAAATTGCTATGAAATCCATTTGGACTTACTAATGCACCTTCAACATTTCAAAGCTTGATGAATTATATTTTCAAGCCCTTCTTTAGAAAATTTGTGTTAGTAATTTTTGATGACATACTAATCTACAACAAATACTGGGAAGATCATGTACAACATGTTGACAGAGTATTACAACTATTAGAATATCAACAAATTTATACAAATCCTTCCAAATGTGCCTTTGGGGTTCAAGAAGTGGAATATTTTAGTCATATTGTATCTCATGATGGTGTAAAAGTGGACCCTAACAAAATTAAAGCTATGAGGTAATGGCCAATTCCAAAAACCTTGAAGAAACTTAGAGGATTCTTAGGATTGGCAGGCTTTTACCGCAAGTTTGTTAATAACTATGGTCAAATAGTAGAACCTCTAATAGCATTACTAAAGAAGGAAGCATTTTCTTGGACTTAATCAACAACCAAATCTTTTGAAAAAATTAAGGAGGTTGTGTGTATAACTCTCATCCTGGCCACACCTGACTTTACAAAAACATTTATAGTGGAGTGTGATGCCTCGGGCCATGAAATTGGTGCAGTTTTAAAGGAAGAAGGAAGGCCCCTTTCCTTTGGAAGTTGTCAAGTTAAAGGAAAAAAAAATACTCAAACCCATTTATGAAAACAAATGTTGGCCATAATACAAGCAGTTCATAAATGGAGCCCTTACCTATTAGGAGGACACTTCAAAGTAAAAATGAATCATGATAGTTTCAAGTACTTCTTGAAGAAACAATTATCTTCAAAAGAGAAACAATAATGGGTTACAAAGATGTTAGGTTATGACTTTGAAATTATATACAAAAAAGGAAAATATAATGTTGTGACAGATACTCTTTCAAGGAAAGAAGAAGAAACAGAAGGTTCATTATGTGTTATTTCTATGACGCAATCTGATTGGGTGGAAGAAGCAAGGATAAAATGGAACTAATATCAAGAGGTATGCAATATCGTTCGACAACTACAAGAGGACCCCAATTCATTAGATAATTTTTTAAGGAAGAATTATTTTCTATGGTATCATGATCGCTTATATTTATGTAAGAATTCCCAACTCAAATAGAATATCGTTACGGAATTGCACACTTATCCTATAGGAGGACATTCATGATTCTTGAAAACACAACACAAGATCAAGAAGGATTTTTTCTAGGAAGGTCTTAAAATTGATGTTGAAAATTTTGTGTCTCAATGTTTGGTCTACCTAGAAAATAAGGGAGAGACAATCAAGACGTCGGGTCTCCTACAACCATTAGCTATACCAAGTCAATGTTGGGAAGAATTTTCAATGGATTTTATCATAGGTTTAATCAAATATGAAGGAAATACCCTCATCATGGTAGTAGTGTATCGAATGACAAAGTATGCCCATTTTTTCTCTCTTTCTCATCATTTTAAAGCAAGTACAGTAGCCACAACATTCATGGAAACAATTCAAAATCTACATGGGGTCCCCAAGATTATTGCAAGTAATAGAGATCCAATTTTCACTGGAAATTTTGGACTAAATTATTTTCTTGTTTGGGTACTCATTTGGCTCACAGCTCATCTTACCATCCTCAATCCGATGGGAAAACTAAGATTGTGAATAAATATCTAGAATATTCATTGATTTGCATCTGATAAACAGACACAATGTGTCAAGTGGTTGGCCTTGGCAGAATGGTGGTACAACACATCCTTCCATACTTCATAAAAAATGTCTCCATTTATGGCACTTTATGGAGGACTACATAGTGCATCAACAATAGGTTCTCAAATTATTGAAGGGAAACTTGGTTATGGCACAAAATAGGATGAAACAACATGACAATAAACATCACAGTGAAAGGAAATTTGAAGTGGGTTTTAGATATTTATGATGCTACAACCATATAAACATATGTCCCTCAAGAAAAAAAAATAAGGACAATAAATTAGCGTCCAAATATTATGGCCCCTATAAGATTTTTCAAAGGATTGGAAGTGTGGCTTACAAATTGTAGTTTCCTCCATATTCGCGTGTGCATTCAGTCTCCCATGTTTCTTTCTTAAAGAAAGTAATCAGAAACAAGATCTCAGTCCAAACTATTTTACAAAAGATTAATGAAGAAGGGAAAATCATACTAGAACTAGAAACAATCCTTGAAACAAGGATTAAGTAGATGAGAAATTGAGAAATTACCGACTACCTCGTCAAATGGAAGAACCTACCAGTGGAAGAGGCAACATGGAAAAATGATTTCTTCATGCAGAAACACCCACAGTTAGTCAAGTGTTGAGGAATTCAAAAACCTACCCCTAGATGGATATCAGGCTATGTTAAATACCAAGCTGCTAGGAGGAGAAGAGGTTCCATTATATGTTATTGTATTTTTTTCCATAGCAGAGAAGAACAACTAGGAGTGGGAAATTAGAGAGCATAATAGAGGGGGTTTATGTTATGTAGCGACCTAACAGGACATAGGTATTAGGTAACTCCATAGAGAGTGCCTTCTCCTTTGTACTTGCATTATTTACATACCAGAGAAAAGAGAGCAGAGGAGCCTCACCTTCTAGATGTGTTTTCTTCCGTAAGGGTTTTCCAGAGAAAATATTTTTTTTATTTCGTGGATGGTCTGTGATTTTGTTTTACTATTCTCTATTTTCTACCTTTTATCTATTTCATGCATAAGTAGAAAATCAGTAACTAAAGATTCT
>JZKD02S1051078.1:135335-158062 GCA_000966675.3 Picea glauca | reverse complement strand
TAGATGTATGGAGTGCCAGAAAGTTAAAGCTGAGCATAGGCACCCAGCAGGGTTGCTGCAACCTTTACCCATTCCTGAGTGGAAGTGGGAAGTAGTAACAATGGATTTTATTACGGGATTGCCCCAAACAGGCAAGCTGCATGATTCGATCATGGTGGTGGTGGACAAGCTTACAAAACCTGCCCATTTTATTCCATTGAAAACTACTCACACGGCAGCAGATGTTGCTAATATTTTCATAAAGGAAGTGGCATGATTGCACAGAATTCCAAAAACAATTGTGTCCGACAGAGACTCGAAATTCACCCCGAATTTCTGCAAAGGATTTGGAATGAATCTGAACTTTAGTACAGCTTATCATCATGAGTCTGATGGACATACAGAGAGGGTGAACAGAGTAATAGAAGACATACTGAGAATGTATGCAATGGACAAACCATCAAGATGGGAAGACTACCTACACTTGGTAGAATTCGTCTACAACAATGGGTATCATGCATCGTTGAAGATGATCCCATTTGAAGCACTTTATGGAAGAAAGTGAAATACTCCAGTGAGCTGGGATAATCCAGCTGATAGAATAGTATTTGGGCCAGAGTTGCTCAAGGAGATGGAGGACCAAATGATAAAAATTAAGCAGAATTTGAAAGCTGCCTAGGACAGGTAGAAAATTTATGATGATAAGAACAGAACCCACAGAGAGTTCAAAGTGGTTGATCGTGTTTTCCTGAAAGTGAAAAACAGGTGTTCCCTGAAGCTGGGAAGTTGCGCCAAGTTGGCAGCCAGATTTTGTGGGCCATTTGAAATCCTGGAAAGGATTGGGCAAGTTGCATATATGCTTGCATTACTTGCATCCATGACTATACATAA
Organism: Picea glauca; assembly: GCA_000966675.3. Lineage (NCBI taxonomy): Eukaryota > Viridiplantae > Streptophyta > Pinopsida > Pinales > Pinaceae > Picea > Picea glauca. Next base: position 157,192 of record JZKD02S1051078.1, on the reverse strand, counting down.
TGTGTTTCATGTTTCATTTCTTAAAAAGTATATGCCTGATGATAATCATGTAATTGATTGGAATGTGATCCAGGTGGAGCGAGAAGGTGTCCTGCAAGTGCATCATGTGCGCATATTGGATAGGAAAAACAATTAGTTCTGGAATCGAGCCATAGGGATTGTAAAGGTCCAGTGGACCTGGTACGGTCCTAAGGATGCAACATGGGAGCATGAAGATGTTATGTGGGCAGAGTACCCGCATCTTTTTGAAAATTTTGAAAATCTTGCAGATGCAGTGTAAAGTTGCACTAAGGACAATGCAAAAATAAGGGGAGGGGCTTGTAATGTCCCCAAGGCCGAGCCCTGTTGTAAATCATGTCTATGAAGTATAAAGCTTGTTTATGAACTATAATTCAATTTTATAAGGCTGGTGAGCCAAGTTATATAAGCTAGTGGGCTTATGTGTTATTAGGCCAGGGAGCCTAATTGTTGAAGGCCAGGAACCTGATTTTTGTACACATAATTATGCACAGTATTAATACAAAACATCTCTGCATGTGGACCGACCATGATGAATGAGTGATGGGGGACTAAGCTTCCACAAAACCTGGGTAAGGGATTGGGGGATGGAAGGTTAGAAAGAAAGGCTAAGTGTGGAGCCTAGGGGCTTAAGTCCTTGGGAATAATATTTTAATAATATCCCAAAAGCCATGTGAAATCTATGTTTTGTCCTAAATTCCTGGGGAGTGATGCATGTAGCTTCATGGGCGACATGTGTCGACCCAGGCGCATACGATTTAACCCAGGAAATGAGTTGTGTTGGGGGTTCTCTTTCCATTTCCATCGACTGTTGCGTAGGAGTTGGGGGGTGGGCATTCCTCCAACCATCACCTGAATCCGGGGTTCAACCTTCCAATTCCTCCATCCTCCATATATATGCGTTTTTGCCTCTGTGATTGAACCTCTGTACACCTTACGCGTCTCTAAAACTAGATAGAGTCACGCTATGCTTTAGCGTTGATAGTTTATGTTTCGGGTGTCCATACCCATTTTCCCAATTGACTGTTGTGGCCACACAGTGTTGAACTGTGTGTGGCTTGCTAGCCAATGTGAGGGAGGTGATTTTTGTTGAAGATTCAGGTTAACCAGTCTGTGAGCAACTCTCTCCAGGTGAGAGAGTGCACAGAGGAAGTGAGAACTCCTGGAAGGAGTCCTGTAGGTGCCACAGAGCTCAGAGACTTCTGGTCCGGTCTGTTGTTGAAGCCCATGGGAAGGGAGGTTAGCAGCCGATGACTGTCTTGGTGACAGTGATGGTGTATACTCCTAGGGTGGGACAGACATGCAGGGAATGAGAGTCTGTGGGCAGTGGGCATAAGTGGCTCTTGGGAGAGAATCCTTCTCTTGTGACTATGTGTCTTCCTGTATTCCCTGCCTAGCCTAGGAATCCCTACCCAGTGGAGCTTAGTCCCAGCTCGGGGGTGACCTACTACTGAGAGTGATGAGCAACGTAGTCTAAGGCTGGGAGGTTCGTTGGAGGTGTACACACAGTTGGTGAATTACATCCAGTCTAAAATATATGTACATACATGCGTATAATTTCAATTAAATATGCATGTTTGTGATTCTAGCAATGCTTACATGTATTCCGTTGTATTCGTGAATTATTGTTAATGTCGTGGATTATGTATGCTAATGGTATTAATGTGCTTACCCTGTCTTTAACTATTATTAAGTAATTGTATTTCATAAGAATGCATAATATGTTATAGTAGTGTTTTTCCGCGTAGTAATGTTGGCCCGACCATGGCGTTGATGGTCGGGGACGTTACAGTAATGCGTCCCTCCCCAGGAAATTTATGCTAATAAGAACAGAACCCACAGAGAGGTCAAAGTGGGTGATCATGTTTTCCTGAAAGTGAAATCTCACGGGAGTTCCGTGAAGCTGAAAAGTTGCGCCAAGTTGGCAACCAGATTTTGTGGGCCATTTGAAATCCTGGAAAGGATTGGGCCAGTTGCATATATGCTTGCATTACCTGCATCCATGGATGTACATAATGTGTTTCATGTTTCATTTCTTAAAAAGTATATGCCTGATGCTAATCATGCAATTAATTGGAATGTGATCCAGGTGGAAAAAGAAGGTGTCCTGCAAGTGCATCCTATGCGCATATTGGACAGGAAAAACAAACAGCTCCAGAATCGAGTCGTAGGGCTTGTAAAGGTCCAGTGGACCTGGTACAGTCCTAAGGACGCGACATGGGAGCATGAAGATGTTATGCGGGTAGAGTACCCACATCTTTTTGAAAATTTTGAAACTCTTGCAGATGCAGTGTAAAGTTGCACTACGGACAGTGCAAAAATAAGGGGAGGGGATTGTAATGTCCCCAAGGCTGAGCCCTGTTGTAAATCATGTCTATGAAGTATAAATATTTTTTATGAACTATAATTCAATTTTATAAGGCTGGTGAGCCAATTTATATAAGCTAGTGGGCTTATGTGTTATTAGGCCAGGGAGCCTAAGTGTTGAAGGCCAGGAGCCTGATTTTTGTACATGTAATTATGCACAGTATTAATACAAAACATCTCTGCGTGTGGACCGACCACAATGAATGAGTGATGGGGGACTAATCTTCCACAAAACCTGGGTAAGGGATTGGGGGTTGGAAGGTTGGAAAGAGAGGCTAAGTGTGGAGCCTAGGGGCTTAAGTCCTTGGGCATAATATTTTAATATTATCCCAAAAGCCATGGGAAATATATGTTTTGTCCTAAGTTCCTGGGGACGGACGCACGTAGCTTCATGGGCGACATGTGTCGACCCAAGAAATGAGTCGTGTTGTGTTCTATTTCCATTTTCCGTCGACTGTTGCGTAGGAGTTGGGTGGCCATTCCTCCAACCATCCCCTGAATCCAGGGTTCGACCTTCCAATTCCTACATCCTCCATCTATACGTGTTTTGGCCTCTATGATTGAACCTCTGTACACCTTACGCATCTCTAAAACTAGAGAGATTTCCACTATGCTTTAGCGCTGATCGTTTTCGTTTCGGGTGTCCATACTCATTTTCCCAATTGACTGTTGTGGCCACGCAGTGCTGGATTGTGTGTGGCTTGTTGGCCAATGTGAGGGAGGTGATTGTTGTTGAAGAGGTAGGTTACCCAGTCTGTGAGCGACTCTTTCCAGGTGAGAGAGTGCACAGAGGAAGTGAGAACTCCTAGGAGTCTTGTAGCTGCCACAAAGCTTGGAGACTTCCGGTCCAATCTGTTGCTGAAGCCCAGGGGAAGGGAGGTTAGCAGCCGATGGAATGTCTTGGTGACAGTGAAGGTGTATACTCCTGGGGTGGGATAGACATGCGGGGAATGAGAGTCTGTGGGCAGTGGGCATAAGTGGCTCCTGGGAGAGAATCCTTCTCCCGTGACTGTGTGTCTTCCTGTATTCCCTGCCTAGCCTAGGAATCCCTACCCAATGGAGCTTAGTCCCAACTCGGGGGTGACCTACTGCTGAGAGTGATGAGCATCGCGGTCTAAGGCTGGGAGGTTTGTGGGAGGTCTACACGTAGTTGGTGAATTACATCCAGTCTAAAATATAAGTATATACATGCATATAATTTCAATTAAATATAAATATCTATTATTCTAGCAATGTTTACATGTATTCCGTTGTATTCGTGAATTATTGTTAATGTCGTGGATTATGTATGTTAATGGTATTAATGTGTTTACCCTGTGTTTAACTGTTATTAAGTAATTGTATTTCATAAGAATGCAAAATATGTTATAGTAGTGTTTTTCTGCATCGTAATGTTGGCTCGACCATGGCATTGATGGTCGGGGACGTTACAGTAATGTGTCCCTCCCTAGGAAAGTTATGTTGATAAGAACAAAACCCACAGAGAGTTCAGAGTGGGTGATCATGTTTTCCTGAAAGCGAAAGTTAACAGGAGTTCCCTGAAGCTGGGAAGTTGCGCCAAGTTGGCAACCAGATTTTGTGGGCCATTTGAAATCCTGGAAAGGATTGGGCCAGTTGCATATATGCTTGCATTACCTGCATCCATGACTGTACATAATGTGTTTCATGTTTCATTTCTTAAAAAGTATATGCCTGATGCTAATCATGTAATTAATTGGAATGTGATCCAGGTGGAGCAAGAAGGTGTCCTGCAAGTGCATCCTGTGCGCATATTGGACAGGAAAAACAAACAGCTCTGGAATCAAGCCATAGGGCTTGTAAAGGTCCAGTGGACCTGGTATGGTCCTGAGGACACGACATGGGAGCATGAAGATGTTATGTGGGCAGAGTACCCGCATCTTTTTGAAATTTTTGAAAAGCTTGCAGATGCAGTGTAAAGTTGCACTAAGGACAATGCAAAAATAAGGGGAGGGGATTGTAATGTCCCCAAGGCCAAGCCCTATTGTAAATCATGTCTATGAACTATAAAGATTGTTTATGAACTGTAATTCAATTTTATAAGGCTGGTGAGCCAAGTTATATAAGCTAGTGGGCTTATGTGTTATTAGGCCAGGGAGCCTAAGTGTTGAAGGCCAGGAGCTTGGTTTTTGTAAATGTAATTATGCACAATATTAATACAAAACATCTCTACGTGTGGATCGACCACAATGAATGAGTGATGGGGGAATAAGCTTCCACAAAACCTGGGTAAGGGATTGGGTGCTGGAAGGTTGGAAAGAGAGGCTAAGTGTGGAGCCTAGGGGCTTAAGTCCTTGGGCATAATATTTTATTATTATCCCAAAATCCATGGGAAATATATGTTTTGTCCTAAGTTCTTGGGGAGGGACACATGCAGCTTCATGGGCGACATGTGTCGACCCACTCACATGTGATTTAACCCAGGCAATGAGTCGTGTTGTGTTCTCTTTCCATTTTTCGTCAACTATTGCGTAGGAGTTGGGTGGGCATTCCTCTAACCATCACTTGAATCCGAGGTTCGACCTTCCAATTCCTCCATCCTCCATCTGTACGCATTTTGGCCTCTATGATTGAACCTCTGTAAACCTTACGCATCTCTGAAACTAGAGAGATTCGTGCTATGCTTTAGCACTGATCGTTTCTGTTTCGGGTGTCCATACCCATTTTCCCAATTGATTGTTGTGGCCACGCAGTGCTGGATTGTGTGTGGCTTGTTGGCCAGTGTGAGGGAGGTGATTTTTGTTGAAGAGGTAGGTTACCCAGTCTGTGAGTAACTCTCTCCAGGTGAGAGAGTGTGTGGAGGAATTGGAACTCCTGGAAGGAGTCCTGTAGCTGCCACAGAGCTCGGAGACTTCCGGTCCGGTCTGTTGTTGAAGCCCAAGGGAAGGGAGGTTAGCAGCCGATGGACTATCTTGGTGATAGTGAAGGTGTATACTCCTGGGTTGGGACAGACATGTGGGGAATGAGAGTCTATGGGCAGTGGGCATAAGTGGCTTCTGGGAGAGAATCCTTCTCCTGTGACTATGTGTCTTCCTGTATTCCCTGCCTAGCCTAGGAATCCCTACCCGGTGGAGCTTAGTCCCAGCTCGGGGGTGACCTACTGCTGAGAGTGATGAGCAGTGCGGTCTGAGGATGGGAGGTTCGTGGGAGGTCTACACGCAGTTGGTGAATTACATCCAGTCTAAGAGATAAGTATTTACATGCGTATAATTTCAATTAAATATGGATGTCTATGATTCTAGCAATGTTTACATGTATTCCACTGTATTCGTGAATTATTGTTAATGCCATGGATTATGTATGCTAACAGTATTAATGTTCTTACACTGTGTTTAACTGTAATTAAGCAATTGTATTTCATAAGAATGCATAATATGTTACAGTAGTGTTTTTCCGTGTAGTAATGTTGGCCCGGCCATGGGGTTGATGGTCGGGAACATTACAATACGGTATTAGAGCCTAGTTTCAACACTAAGCCTGGATGGCCTGGATAAGTGGTCTTTGGACCGAGGTTTTGAGAAGAAATTGTGTCTGGAGGAATAATTTCAGACCTCAGAATGTTTTTGAGTGTCAACGGACTACTTGACCATGTTACAAATCTCAATAGGTGTAGCGGTATTATACAACTGCAGTCGGTGTGGTATATGGCCACAGGGAGAGAGAGAACTCCACACCAGAAGTTTTGGATCCATAGAATCTATTCGGGAGGAAAGGAGAACCCTCACAACCGTAAATCTAAGAGAGATCTAGACCATTAATTTTCCAGGAAGAAATCGACATTTCAGGAATAGGGAGGACAAAGGTGGAAAATCTTTCGACCTCGTGACACACGAAATCCCAATGCACGAAATGTCAATGAGATCTAATTCATCAAATCGTGGGGAATCAGGACCATTGGATCAAGCAGATGAAAGTTCAGAAGGATGGTACCAAGTCATTGGCTAGAAGTCCTTGAGAAGCAGAGTTGGACGGTCAGAATTCTCTGTGGAGAACTCGGGAAATCGCGAGGACCGTAAGATAGCCAGAAGTTGCAAGGTGGTTAGTGGATGGAGAAACTCGCCACCCTAGGATCCAAAATAAACGTGGGTCATTGATCGTGGTTGGTTTGATCCATTGGATCATTTCGTGAATTCAAGGATCGTGAACTTGGAGCTTAGGCCAAATTCTTGGTCACTCCAACTCTCGAATCGCAAAAGAGATTAACAAGGGTAGAATCAGACGGTGGAGAAATTCCAGAAAGAAGTGCCAAAATCCCGTGAGCCATCGGATCCAGCCAACTAGCGAGGAAGTTACGGCTGAAGAGCTTTGATAGGTGTAATCTTAGGAGAGATATGGACCATCGAATCAGGGGAGGCTCACAGTCGTTGATCTCATACATGAATTCCCATATCATAATTCGGGTATTGAAGTGACAAGAGATTTGGAGTCGCTGCATCGTGAACTCCCGGTTCACGAAACTCAAAAAATATCAGGACCGTTGGATCCAAATCATCGAGGATCATTGGATCTCGTACAAGAACTCGTGTATCGGAGTTCGGGGAACAAAGTGACCAGTGGTTTGGGTCACTGCATTTCGAACTCCTGGTTACCGAAACCCCAAAATCTTCGAAGAAGGAAGAACCGTAGAGGATTTTTAACTGTTGGATGTTGGGTAAACGTGGACCGTCAATCCACCCGATTTACGCGAATTCAGTAAATCGAAACTCCGGGAGATAGATGTGTGTACCTTTAACTCTTCAAAGGTTGAAAGCCCGAGTAGCACCTAGTAGTCTAGCATTTGGTCACGACCTTTGGTTACGAGGGTAGAGGCTAAGAAAGAGGGATTTATCACGTGAAAATTACAGAGCCGAGCAGAACTCGAAAAAATTGTGAAGTCAAAGCGTTTTCTTAAATCAGAATGGTTTTGAATGTGTGGAATTTGCTAAGAATGATGACCTGACAAATCCCTGTTGTCTGAACGTGTGTTTGCAGAAGCTTAGAAAGTGCCAGAACCGAATAGGGTTGTCGTTGAGAGCAGAGAATGGAAAAGGTGCGGATTGCCTCCAATTCAGAGAACGAAATAGAATGAAGGAATGTCAACTTGGGATTCGAAGGATCAAACTCTAATGGGCAAGGAAAAGAGATGGATAAGGAAGGACATATGATGAAAATCATTGAAATATTGTGGAAAGATGCCCATGCTCGCCGAGCTGATAGTCGAACGCTAATGAAAGTCAGGGATAAGCAGGGTGAATTCAACTTAAGGATGTTGAAGAGTCTGGAAAGAATAGAAAAGAAATTGGAAAAGGAGAGTGACTCAGGAAAGACAGAGAGTTGCAGGACCCCTGAGAGGAAAAGAAGATCAAGGAGTGTCAGCAGACATCGTCGTCGCTCCCAAAATCATTCCAGTAGGGAAGCACACAGTAGTTCAATCCCATCTCCTACTAGAAAGCACAGGAGATCTGGGATGGATGAATTGAAAGGGGAAATGAACAAGATCAAGCCTCCAACGTTCGATGGAGAACATAAGAAGGAGGAAGATGTCGAAACTTGGTTGTTGGGTATGAGGAAATACTTTCAACTGCAGAATTATTCCTTTCATGCAGAGGGCAGGATTTCCATGTATCAATTGAAGGGAAAGGCATCCATGTGGTGGGATCAACTTGTGCAGGTGTAGCACATCAGGGAAAGGGACATCACATGGAAAGAATTCAAGAGGTATTTCGAGAGGAAATACTTAACTAAAAGATATTATGACAGAAAGATGAAAGAGTTCTTTAAACTCAAGCTGGACAACCAGACCATTGATGAGTATGAACGAAAGTTTTTGGAATTACTGAAGTATGTTTCGTTCATCAAAGATGAGTCTGTCAAGATTCAGAGGTACCTGAGTGGATTATCGCCTCCTATTGGGGATAAGATTCAGTATGATGACCCAAATACTATGGAAGAAACGATAAGAAGAGTGAAGTGCTTATTTGAACAACAAAGAGAAAAGCCTACCTTTCGGAAGGCTTGGGATGACCAAAAAAAGTTCAAAGAAAGAACACAGGCAGAAGGGAAATAAACCACCCTTTTTCAGAAACAGCCCTCAAGGACAGTCGTCTCTTAGAGAGCCCAGGAAGGTTGAAGTGAGTGGGCAAATGGCAAGGCCGCCACCTATGGAATGTTGGGGTTGTAAAGAAAACCATAGGTACAGAGATTGCCCCCACATAAATGATAAAGTAAGAGTTCTCCACAATGTTCAGCAAGCTGAAACAGTGGAGGACATGGGCAGTACAATTCCAAGGATCTACGCATCCCTGGACAACAAGCAAGCTCAGTATCATTCGCACATGATTGAAGTAGAAGGTATGATAAAAAACAAACCATTTACTATTTTAGTTGATTCAAGGGCTAGCCATAGTTATATAGACCCTAGAGTGGTAGAAAGTTTGCATTTGATAAGAAGCAAACATGAAAAATCTTGGTTAGTGAAGTTAGCTATAGGAACCAAGAGGAAAGTCACAGAGTTAGTCAAGTCCTGTCTTGTGACATGAATGGACTGAGCACGAAGGTCGATTTGAACATTTTTCCATTAGGCTCTTATGACTGTCTAATTGGGATGGTCTGGTTGGACCAGCACCATGCCATCTTGGATTGTCGGAACAAGGCATTCACTTTCTTAGATGAAGAAGGGAATCAGAGAGTCATCCAAGGAATTCCTAGAGTTGTTATTGTTAGAGAAATCTCAGCAATGCAGCTAAAGAAGTGCTATAGAAAAGGCTGTCAATTATTTGCAACACATGTGGGGGAAACGCCTAAAGATAAGGTGTCAAGTATTGAGGATCATGAGGTACTTAAAGAGTTTGAAGATGTATTCTAGGAAGTACCTGGACTACCTCCGAAAAGGAATATCGATTTCTCCGTAAACTTGATGCCTGGAGTAGCTCCAATGTCAAAGGCTCCGTACAGGATGAGTGCGCCAGAACTGAAAGAGTTGCGGTTGGAGCTTGAAGAAATTCTGAAGAAGGGGTATATACTCCCAAGCATGTTGCCTTGGGGTGCCCTAGTCTTGTTCGTAAAGAATAAGGATAGAACGTTGAGATTGTGCATCGATTTCATGCAATTGAACATAGTAACGGTGAAGAACAAGTATCCTTTGTCGAGGATTGATGATCTCTTCAATCAGTTGAAGGATGAAAAGATCTTTTCGAAAATAGATATAAGATCGAGATATCACCAAGTAAGAATAAAATATGAAGACATCAACAAGACCGCCTTTAGAACAAGGTATGGTCATTACGAGTTCACAGTGGTGCCGTTTCGAATGTCAAATGCACCCGTTGTTTTTATGAGCTTGATGAATGGAGTATTCAAGGACTATCTAGATAAGTTTGTCATCGTCTTCCTGGATGACATTCTGGTGTATTATAGGACCGAAGAAGAACATGAACAACATCTGAGGATGGTTTTGCAGGTGCTAAGAGAGCACCAACTGTATGCCAAGCTGAGCAAGTGCTCGTTTTATCAGGAGCGGATCCATTACTTAGGACATATTATCTCGAAGGATGGGATAGCGGTAGACCCTGAGAAGATTGAAGCCATTAGAGAATGGTCAGCGCCAAGGAACGTAATGGAAGTTAGATCCTTAATGGGATTGGCTGGTTATTACAGAAGTTTCATCGTAGGGTTTTCCAAGATAGCTCACCCTATCACTTCCTTGCAAAGCGGTTTCACTGGACAGAGGGATGTGAGGAAAGTTTCTAGCAATTGAAGCAGTTGTTAACCAGTGCTCCAATCCTGAGGATTGCAGATCCAAATGAAGATTTCATAGTATGCACTAATGCATGCAAAGAAGGACTAGGAGGGGTCCTCAGTCAGAACGGATTCGTAATCTATTATGAGTCCAGGAAATTAAAAGAGCACGAGAAGAACTATGCAACCCATGACTTGGAGTTGGCAGCCATAGTTCATGATCTAAAGAAATGGAGGCAGTACCTCATGAGAAGGAGGCTTGAATTCAGAACAAACCATAACAATCTGAAATATTTGTTTGATCAGCCAACCTTAAACGCTAGACAAAGTAGGTGGCTGTAATTTCTATGTGAGTACGACTTTGAGATCAAGCATATCAAAGGAAAGAAGAATAAAGTGGTTGATGCACTCAGCAAGAGGGTGCATGAATTACATGCTACAGCCATTACATGCTACAACCATTAGCAAAATTCTGGAGGCTACAAATGAATATCTGCAATACAGAGAATTGGTAGCCAAGATACAGCAGGGTAAGATGCCACAGAAGATGGAAATTTATAAATTGGAAACAGATTGAATACTACTGTACAAGAATAGAATTTGTGTACCCAATGTCCAGTGCTTGAAACAGATGATTTTGCAGGAGATGCATAATGTGCCTTATGCAAGGCACCGTGGATATCAGAAAATAGTAGCAGTGGTCAAGAGCCATTACTTTTGGCCGGGTATGAAGAGAGAGATCGTTGAATACATCGCTAGATGTATGGAGTGCCAGAAAGTTAAAGTTGAGCATAGGCACCCAGTAGGGTTGTTGCACCTTTACCCATTCCTGAGTGGAAGTGGGAAGTAGTAACGATGGATTTTATTACGGGATTTCCCCGAATAGGAAAGCTGCATGATTCGGTCATGGTGGTGGTGAACAAGCTTACAAAATATTCCCATTTTATTCCACTGAAAACTACTCACAAGGCAGCAGATGTTGCTGATATTTTCATAAAGGAAGTGGCACGATTTTACAGAATTCCTAAAACAATTGTGTCCGACAGAGACCCGAAATTCACCTCGAATTTCTGGAAAGGATTGTTCAAAGGATTCAGAATGAATCTGAACTTTAGTATAGCTTATCATCCTGATTCTAACGGATAGACAGAGAGGGTGAACAGAGTAATATAAGACATATTGAGAATGTATGTGATGGACAAACCATCAAGATGGGAAGACTACCTACACTTGGTAGAATTCGCCTACAACAATGGGTATCATGCATCAATTAAGATGAGCCCGTTTGAAGTACTTTATGGAAGAAAGTGCAATACTCCAATGAGCTGGGATAATCCAGCTAATAGAATACTAGTTGGGCCAGAGTTGCTCAAGGAGATGGAGGACCAAATGATAAAAATTAAGCATAATTTGAAAGCTACCCAGGACAGGCAGAAAAGTTATGCTGATAAGAATAGAACCCACAGAGAGTTCAAAGTGGGTGATCATGTTTTCCTGAAAGTGAAAGCTAACAGGAGTTCCCTGAAGCTAGGAAGTTGCGCCAAGTTGGCAGCGAGATTTTGTGGGCCATTTGAAATCCTAGAAAGGATTGGGCCAGTTGCATATATGTTTGCATTACCTGCATCCATGACTGTACATAATGTGTTTCATGTTTCATTTCTTAAAAAGTATATGCTTGATGCTAATCATGTAATTGATTGGAATGTGATCCAGGTGGAGCAAGAAGGTGTCATGCAAGTGCACCCTGTGTGCATATTGGATAGGAAAAACAAACAGCTCCGGAATCGACCCATAGGTTTTGTAAAGGTCCAATGGACTTGGTACAGTCTTGAGGACGTGACATGGGAGCATGAAGATGTTATGCGGGCAGAGTACCCGCATCTTTTTGAAAATTTTGAAAAGCTTGTAGATGCAGTGTAAAGTTGCACTAAGGACAGTGCAAAAATAAGGGGAGGGGATTGTAATGTCCCCAAGGCCGAGCCCTGTTGTAAATCATGTCTATGAAGTATAAAGCTTGTTTATGAACTATAATTCAATTTTATAAGGCTGGTGAGCCAAGTTATATAAGCTAGTGGGCTTATGTGTTATTAGGCCAGGGAGCTTAAGTGTTGAAGGCCAGGAGCCTGATTTTTGTACATGTAATTATGCACAGTATTAATACAAAACATCTCTGTGTGTGGAAAGACCACGATGAATGAGTGATGGGGGACTAAGCTTCCACAAAACCTGGGTAAGGGATTAGGGGCTGCAAGGTTGGAAAGAGAGGCTAAGTGTGGAGCCTAGGGGCTTAAGTCCTTGGGCATAATATTTTAATATTATCCCAAAAGCCATGGGAAATCTATGTTTTGTCCTAAATTTCTGGGGAGGGATGCATGCAGCTTCATGGGCGACATGTGTCAACCCAGGCGCATGCGATTTAACCTAGGAAATGAGTCGTGTTGTGTTCTCTTTCCATTTTTCGCTGACTGTTGTGTAGGAGTTGGGTGGGAATTCCTCCAACCATCACCTGAATCTGAGGTTCGACCTTCCAATTCCTCCATCCTCCATCTATACGCATTTTGGCCTCTGTGATTGAACCTCTGTACACCTTACGCATCTCTGAAACCAGAGAGAGTCGTGCTATTCCTTAGCACTGATCGTTTATGTTTCGGGTGTCCATACCCATTTTCCCAATTGACTGTTGTGGCCACGCAGTGCTGGACTACGTGTGGCTTGTTGGCCAGTGTGAGGGAGTTGATTGTTGTTAAAGAGGCAGGTTACCCAGTCTGTAAGCGACTCTCTCTAGGTGAGAGAGTGTGCGGAGGAAGTGAGAACTCTTGGAAGGAGTCCTATAGGTGCCACAAAGCTCAGAGACTTTTGGTCCGGTCTGTTGTTGAAGCCCAAGGGAAGGGAGGTTAGCAGTCGATGGACTGTCTTGGTGACAGTGAAGGTGTATACTTCTGGGGTGGGATAGATATGTGGCGAATGAGAGTCTATGGGCAGTGGGCATAAGTGGCTCCTGGGAGAGAATCCTTCTCCTGTGACTGTGTGTTTTCCTGTATTCCTTGCCTAGCCTAGGAATCCCTACCTGGTGGAGCTTAGTCCCAGCTCGGGGGTGACCTACTGCTGAGAGTGATGACCAGCAAAGTCTAAGGCTAGGAGGTTCGTGGGAGGTCTACACGGAGTTGGTGAATTACATCCAGTCTAAAAGATAAGTATATACACGCGTATAATTTCAATTAAATATGCATTTCTATGATTCTAGCAATGTTTACATGTATTCCACTGTATTAGTGAATTATTGTTAATGTCATGGATTATGTATGCTAACGGTATTAATGTGCTTGTGTTGTGTTTAACTGTAACTAAGAAATTGTATTTCATAAGAATGCATAATATGTTACAGTAGTGTTTTTTCGCATAGTAATGTTGGCCCGACCATGGGGTTGATGGTCGGGAACGTTACTGTAATACAGGTACTTCTTGGAATACATCTTTGAACTCTTTAAGTACCTCATGATCCTCAATACTTGACACCTTATCCTTAGGCATTTCCCCCACATGGGCTGCAAATAATTGACAGCCTTTTCTGTAGCACTTCTTCAACTGCATTGTTGAGATTTCTCTAACAGTAACAGCTCTAGGAATTCCTTGGACGGCTCTCTAATTCCCTTCTTCATCTAAGAAAGTGAATGCCTTGTTCTGATAGTCCAAGATGGCATGGTGTTGGTTCAACCAGTCCATCCCAATTAGACAGTCATAAGATCCTAACGACAGAATGTTCAAATCGATCTTCGTGTTGAGTCCATTCATGTCTATAGGATAGGACTTGACTAACTTTGTGACTTTCCTCTTGGTTCCTGTAGCTAGTTGCACTAACCAATACTTTTCATGTTTGCTTCTTATCTAATTGGGATGGACTTGTTGGACCAGCACCAATAAAGTAATCAGCAGTAGGTCACCCCCGAGCTGGGACTAAGCTCCATCGGGTAGGGATTCCTAGGCTAGGCAGGGAATACAGGAAGACACACAGTCATAGGAGAAGGATTCTCTCCCAGGATCCACTTATGCCCACTGCCCACAGACTCTCATTCCCCACATGTCTGTCCCAACCTAGGAGTATACACCTTCATTGTCACCAAAACAGTCCATCGGTTGCTAACCTCCCTTCCCTTGGGCTTCAGCAATAGACCGGACCAGAAGTCTCCAAGCTCTATGGCAGCTACAAGACTTCTTCCAGGAGTTCTCACTTCCTATGCGCACTCTCTCACCTGGAGAGAGTCGATCACAGACTGGGTAACCTACCTCTTCAACAACAATCACCTCCCTCACATTGGGTAGCAAGCCACACACAGTCTAGCACTGTGTGGCATGTTATCCCCGATATCTAGGGATAACTAGGAGATCATGTCTCGAGACCCATAGGTCCTAGACATGAAGTACCGAGAGTAGGATTGACCTGAGCATGGCCCTGGAGGGCCCATCCTTCTTCTTCTTCGCCAGACTTGTCTTGCCAACAACAGCAGCTTCCATCACCATCAGTTTGGACTTGCATCGGAGAGGACTCTTGCTCCATGAGGTAATAGGTCCAAGGTATCATGGTATGTGTCATATTTGATCGTTATAACCCTCTTTTATATGCATTAAGTTCCTTTCATTTCTGATGACTGCTTGGATTTTACACTAATCCACTTGACCGTTGTTGGGGTAATTGGTGGGGTGACTTAGGAAGCTGATATTCATGGGTTTTGGTTAGCCACCAAGGGGGATTTGCAGAGCCATCGTCCGCTCCCACCATTTTATCATTTTACATCTTATCTCCCGCACATCCATCCCATTCCCCTAGTCCGGCCATTAGGATGACCTTTTGAGGGTTACACTTTGTCTAAGTTAGTTTTGAAACATAAATTGAAGAAAGAAGACATCCTAGGCCTAATTGAGTTTACACCTAGGGTTTTGACTTTTAGGGTTTGAAAGGCCTTGTCCTTGCAACACTGTTCATCCCTAGATTTGTGTTTTGAAGCTAGCCATTTTTGCCAAGGATTTTTTTAGGAAAGAGGGAGGAGCATGAGGCCTTGCTTAAGCAACACCGGAATGAGCCTCCTCCCCTTAGGGTTTTGACTTTGTGGCCCTGCCATTGTAGCACCAGAAAGCCTAACTCTCTTGTCCTTGAATTTAGATTCTCCCGAGACCTATCACTTCCTCCTTGACTCCATTATACCCTAAGGCACTAGTCTAGTTATCCAACGTTGAGCTTCTTGTGCCAAAACAACACTCTCAAACCTCTTAAATCTGAAACCCTACTAACCTTAACGTCTCACTAACCCTAATTTGATGATGACGTCATGCCTGGTTTAAGCTCTTGGCTGGTATAAAAGTTGTGGCTAGGTCATCTAATGATAGGCGTTGATGTGTAGATAATTTTCATTGGCCATTTTTTTGCAAAATGTCCACCTCATTGTCTACCAAACTAACCCTAGAATAAGGCTGACGTCACCTCTAGTAGGCTTGACGTAGCACAAACTTTGTATGTGAGCATTTAAATGATATTTAATGTGTTGTGTTAATTCAAGGATTGATTTTATACATTGAATGCTATATCATTTCCAGTGTTATTGAGAAGTAATATTACAAGCCATAGCCATTCTTTTTTGCAATCATTGACTTCGTCAATAATTACTGCTATCTATGTTCATGTATGTCAAATGTTGATAGTCATTAATTTATGAAGTACTGACCACTGCTACACATTTTAGTTTTATTGTTGCCTTGTCTTGCAAACAGGTGCCTACTCTGTGGTTCATCTTCTTTTTGACTATCTTCTTAGCGGTAATCTATGAAGGGAAAACTTACTTTAACCTCTTGAGCCTTAATCCCTTGACCCTTTTCCTTTCAACACCCCAGATTACCTAGGGACGTCTCCCTTGGGTTTAGCCACCCTAAATAGAAAGAGCCCCCCATTGAGATGACAGTGGGTGGGGAAGCTCTTGTTACGCCAGTTTGATCCCTACCTTCCAGCTACTTGACCTAGACTACAAACTGAGCGATAACATTTTGGTGCCGCTGTCGGGGAAACACTGAGTCAATCTTCCTCAATGACACACCTTTGGTAAGCCTTGCCTCAGAAACCTTTTCTTACAAGCTTACCTGGCGACTCCACTACAACATTTCCCCTATTCTTTGGTAGTTTCAGGAAGACTATTTGGCGACTCCACAAACCAAAAGGAGGTTCAATAACCCTCCTCTAGCTTTCAGAAGGAAGCCTCCTGCTAACTCCCCTGTTGTTAAGTCACTTTTTGGAAAGAGACTTCCTTTAAACATGACTACTCGTAGCGGAAAATTGTATTCAAATCCCGCTACTATGACAACCACCACTATAACAAACCCTGTACCTCCAGTCAATCCAAATCCTCATAAATGGTCTCACCCAGAGAGTTATAACTGCTTTGATTTCAGCAACATCCAAGGTGGAGAACATGACTTGCCCGCAGACGCAAACTCCTGGCTACCTTTCTTTTCAGGAAAGGGTACCTCCAGAAATTCACATTGGACCCAGTTTTGCGACAGTTTTGACTTTCATCTAGATGGTCAAGATCATCCTGATGTTTTTATGAAACTCTTTGCGAGTTCTCTTACAGGAGATGTTAAGTTCTGGATTGATGGACGTCCCAAAGGAAGCATAAAGAACATTGAAGAGCTACAGAAAGCCTTCAAAATAAGGTGGTGTGATAAAGAACATTCGCAAGACCTTTTTTCCCAGTACTCCAACATTTGCAAAGGACCTTGTGAAAGTATAAGAGAGTTCACTGACAGGTTTAATCTTGTCCTCAAAAAGATCCGATCAAAGGTTGGTTCAGAACAAGCTATCATCGATCAGTACCTGTCCTCTTTAGAAGGAACTTTGCAATTTAGATTTAGGGACAGATCGCCAACAACTTTGGAAGAAGCACAAGACATGGCCTTTCAAATTGAGAGAAAACTTGATTTTGATGACTTTATTGAACAAAGAATCACGAATTGTGAACTATGGGATCCAGGCAATGAACCTATGCCAGAGCCTGAGCCTCCAAGCGTCCTCCAAGTCGAATTAGCTCCCCCCAAAAGGAAATGGAGCCTTTCTCATAAGAGTAATATCTCTTCCCAAGAGCCTCCATTGAAGAAGGCCCATCCAAAGGATGAAGATAGGGATGTGTCACACAAAAGCTTGGAGCCAAGTCCCATTCAAGACTGCTCCCTTTTTATTCATCAAGTGGGAGACCCAATTACTAAAAATTGTGAGTTCAAACCCTTTTACGTATCTCTCCGAGTCAATGATATTCTCCTCCACAATTGTCTACTACACCCAGAAGCCAAAGCCAATATAATGACAGAAGAGGTTATGCAACAATTGGGCATGGAAGCATTCACAGAGAGCAGTCTAGAACTATCATCCCTCATCCTGAAGGAGGACATTACACCGTCTACAGTGAACCCTTTGTTGGATCACCGGTTGAAAACCCCAATGAGATAGATGATCAACTTTTATGCATCAACAACAGTCTAAATGATTGGTTCATTCAAGAAGGAAAACTGGATATGGACACGGTCGAGGAAACGGAAGGAATTTGGACATTAGAATTTGATGGCTCACACTCAAGTTTTGGATCAGGTGCTGGAATAGTCTTGACAGCTCCATCAGGTGAGATTTTCTACCATTCTTATAGGCTGGAATTCCGTTGCACTAACAATGTCGCTGAATATGAAGCTTTGATTCTGGGACTCAATATGGCGATCGACAAGGGAGCCACAATCCTGGAAGTGAAGGGTGATTCAGACCTCATCATCTCACAAGTTCTAATGAGATTCGCAACTAAGAACAAGAAGTTAAAGAAGTATAGGGATGCAGCTCAGACTCTTTCAAAATCCTTCAGAAAGATATCAATTGAAGTTGTTCCTCGAGAAGAAAACCATGTGGCAGACGCTCTGGTTGTCTCATCTTCCACTCTGCAACCATGTGAAGGACCTCTTCATGATCAGTGAAAAATGGAGGTTCTTTTTAGACCTTCTATCCCCGAAAATCTGGAGCACTGGCAGGTTTTTGAAGATGATGATCAAATTATCAGATTCATGGAAATAGCAAAGAATTCACAGACACACAGATCGATTTCTTGGCTAATTCTATGGACTTAGAAATCATCAACCTGCAAAACAATACTTTGCCAAAAGGTTGTATTCCTCTGGAGAATATTTTTGATAGACATGATGTTTTCAAGGGGAAAAGAACCAACAAGCAAGCTAAGGAAGCCTTGGAATTCAACATTGGTACTGAAATGGACTCGAGAACAGTCAATATAGGAAAGGGGACTACTGAGAAAGAGAGGAAGGAAATACTGAATCTCATCAGGGAATTCAGAGATACCTTTGCCTGGAACTACGATGAATTGAAGACCTATAGAGGAGACGTTATCCAGCATGCTATTCCCTTGGTGGAGGGAGACAAACCTTTTCGAAAAAACTTAAGGCACATCAACCCGAAGTTAGCTGGGCAGATACATAAGGAACTCCAAAAGATGGTTGACGCCGGTATCATAGCCCCGATCAGGTATTCTTCTTGGATGTCAAATCTAGTGGTTGTTCGGAAGAAAAATGGTGACATCCGCCTATGTGTCGATTTCCGCAACCTCAACCAGATGTCATTAAAGGATAATTACCCTCTCCCAAACATGGAACATCTGCTTCAACGAGTCATGGGAGCAGGAATGATGTCGATGGTTGATGGATTCTTGGGATACAACCAAGTTTTACTCAAAAGAGAGGATCAACTCAAGACTACATTTACTACGCCTTGGGGAACTTTTATGTACTTAAGAATGCCATTTGGTCTTATGAATGTAGGTGCCACCTTTCAAAGAGCAATGGACTTTGCCTTTAGAGACCTCATACAAAGATCATAGAAATTTACCAAGATGACCTCACAGTTGTGTCTAAAGAAAGGAAAGACCATCTCTCCCACCTCACGATTGTTTTTGAACGATGTAGGAAGTATGGTATCTCACTGAATCCAAAGAAGTTTGTCTTTGGCATTGATGAAGGAAAACTATTAGGACACGTGGCCTCACCAGGGGGAGTCTCAATTGATCCTGAAAGAGTCCAATCCATAAAGGATGTTCATCCTCCAGTCAACAAGAAAGCCATGCAATCCTTTCTTGGAAAAATCAACTTCATCCGCAGATTCGTGCCTAACTTTGTTGAAAGGATAAAACCATTAAGCGCTCTGCTAAAGAAGGATGTTGCCTTCAGATGGGGAAATGAAGCTGATAGATCTTTTGAAGATATCAAAAACGCCATCTCTCAAGCCCCGGTCTTGATCAGTCCTGATTTTTCACGAGATTTTATAATTTTTTCATTTGCATCCCAGGACACTATTGCAGGCGTATTGATGCAAAAGGATGCTGACAACTTTGAACATCCTATGGCCTTTATGAGCAAAGTCCTGAGAGATTCATAATTGAACTACACCATCACAGGAAAACAGGCTTATGCTTTTGTTAAGTCCCTCCAGCGCTTCAGAAATTATGTCGGTTATAATAAAATCAAGGCTTATGTCCCGTATCCAGCCGTAAAAGATGTTTTGTCACAACAAGACTGTATGGGCACCCGAGGGAAGTGGGTTTCGAAAATCCAAGAATATGACTTAGAGATAAAGCCCACCAAGTTAATAAAGGCACAAGGTTTGGCCCAAATGCTGACTGAAAGTAATCAGGAAGCCATACAGATTGGTGAAAATGAACAGGTGAATGTGATGGTCAGTGAACTAGAAAATGATGAGTGGTATTCTGACATAGTCTATTATCTGAAGAACGTGTCTTCTCCTGATCACCTGGTAGATTACAAGAGGAGAGATTTGAGGTTGAAATCCATGAAGTATTGCCTAACAGAAGACGGGCTTGGATGGAAGAATCCCGATGGCGTTATACTTCGATGCGTGAACAAAGGAGAGGCAAAGAAGATTTTGGAGGAATTGCACTTTGGGTACTGCGGTGGAAATTTTGCCGCATGTACCACTGCCCATAAAATTTTGAGGGCTGGTTATTATTGGCCAACCCTTTTCTCATATGCTTATCAACACGTTCAGTCTTGCCAACCTTGCCAATACTTCACCGGCAAACCAAAGCTCCCAGCCCAGCCTTTGAAACCAGTAGTAGTGGAAGCACCTTTTCAGCAGTGGGGTCTGGACTTTATTGGCAAATTCAAAGACAATTCGAGTAATGGCTATCGATGGATCTTGATAGCCACGGACTATTTCACCATATGGGTTGAATCAATCCCTACGAAGAAATCCACTGAAGAGGTTGTCATGAACTTCTTAGAAGATCGGATCATAACAAGGTTTGGAGTACCTTCCAAGATCACTACGGATAATGCCAAAGCTTTCAGTTCCTACACCTTGGTAGAGTTTTGTTTCAAATATGGCATTACCTTCTCCCATTCCTCGAACTATTACCCACGGGAGAATGGACTAGCAGAATCAACCAACAAGAATCTCATGAATATCCTAAGGAAGGTTGTCGGAGAAAACAAGAAATCATGGGATAGAAAAATAAAGTATGCAGTATGGGTAGATCAAATAACAACAAAGACGTCCACAGGGAAAACCCCTTTTGAGATGGTATACGGACTTGAAGCAAAACTCCCTGTGAACCTCCAAATTCCCATCCTCCGATTCGCACAACAATACGACACAGATGCAGAAGCAATCCAAGGGAGAATAAACCAGCTGATAGAATTAGACGAGACTCGAAGAAATGCCTTGGGACAAATGACAAGGAACCAAGAGAAAGTAAAGAACACTTTTGATCACAAAGCCAAGGAAAGAAGTTTCGCTGAAGGAGATTTTGTACTATTATGGGATAAACGAAAAGAGAAGCCTGGCATGCACAAGAAATTTGACAGCTTATGGAGAGGCCCTTACAAGATCAAGAGTTGTGCGAGTACAAATTCCTTCAACCTGGAAACAATGAAAGGAGAAATTCTGAAATTACCAGTGAACACTTTACATATCAAGCATTACTGTCCTCCAGACACATGACGGTACAGGTAAGTATGAGTAGGTAGGCATTTTCGTGTATTATACCGTCTGCATTCATTGTTTGTTTCCCTTATATATGCATCTTGATTGTTTATCTCATATGTATGCTTATGTTATTTTGCGGGGTGGCAATACCACCCCACCTTTTGTCGTTGATGCTTTCTTGTCAAGTGTGAGCAAGTCTACAGGTTTATGCCAGAGATTGTTGAGGTTCTCATGCGCTCTACGGTTAGCACATGTCCCTGAGTTGGAGCCAGATGTTATCCCTGATATCTAGGGATAACTAGGAGATCATGTCTCAAGGCCTACAGGTCCTAGGCATGAAGTACCGAGAGCAGGATTGACCTGAGCATGGCCCTAGAGGGCCCATCCTTCTTCTTCTTCGCCAGACTTGTCCTACCAGAAGTAGCAGCTTCCATCACCATCTGTTTGGACTTGCATCGGAGAGGACTCTTTCTCCATGAGGTAATTGGTCCAAGGTATCATGTTATGTGTCATATTTGATCGTTATAACCTTCTTATATATGCATTAGGTTCCTTTCATTTCTGATGACTGCTTGGATCTTACACTAATCTACTTGACCATTGTTGGGGTAATTGGTGGGGTGACTTAGGAAGCTGATATTCATGGGTTTTGGTTAGCCACCAAGGGGGATTTGCAGAGCCATCGTCCACTCCCACCATTTTATCA
>JZKD02S1051078.1:97631-134107 GCA_000966675.3 Picea glauca | reverse complement strand
AGATTCTCCCGAGACCTAGCACTTCCTCCTTGACTCCATTATACCCTAAGGCACTAGTCTAATTATCCAACGTTGAGCTTCTTGTGCCAAAACAACACTCTCAAACCTCTTAAATCTGAAACCCTACTAACCCTAACGTCTCACTAACCCTAATTTGATGATGATGTCATGCCTGGTTTAAGCTCTTGGTTGGTATAAAAGTTACGGCTAGGTCATCTAATGATAGGCATTGATGTGTAGATAATTTTCATTGGCCATTTTTTTGCAAAACGTCCACCTCATTGTCTACCAAACTAACCCTAGAATAAGGCTGACGTCACCTCTAGTAGGCTTGACGCAGCACAAACTTTGTATGTGAGCATTTAAATGATATTTAATGCGTTGTGTTAATTCAAGGATTGATTTTATACATTGAACGCTATATCATTTCCAGTGTTATTGAGAAGTAATATTACAAGCCATAGCCATTCTTTTTTGCAATCATTGACTTCGTCAATAATTACTGCTATCTATGTTCATGTATGTCAAATGTTGATAGTCATTAATTTATGAAGTACTGACCACTGCTGCACATTTTAGTTTTATTGTTGCCTTGTCTCGCAAACAGGGGCCTACTATGTGGTTCATCTTCTTTTTTACTATCTTCTTGGCGGTAATCTGTGAAGGGAAAACTTACTTTAACCTCTTGAGCCTTAATCCCTTGACCCTTTTCCTTTCAACACCCCAGATTACCTAGGGACGTCTCCCTTGGGTTTATCCACCCTAAATAGAAAGAGCCCCCCATCGAGGTGACAGTGGGTGGGGAAGCTCTTGTTACACCAGTTTGATCCCTACCTTCCAGCTACTTGACCTAGACTACAAACTAAGCGATAACATGGTCATAACAGTCAATTGGGAAAATGGGTACGGACACCCGAAACGGAAACGATCAGCGCTAAAGCATAGCGCGGCTCTCTCTGGTTTCAGAGATGCGTAAGGTGTACAGAGGTTCAATCATAGAGGCCAAAACGTGTACAGATGGAGGATGGAGGAATTGGAAGGTCGAACCCCAGATTTAGGTGGTGGTTGGAGGAATGCCCACCCAACTCCTACCCAACAGTCGATGGAAAATGGAAAGAGAACACAACACGGCTCATTTCCTGGGTTAAATCGCATGCGCCTGGGTCAACACATGTCGCCCATGAAGCTGCATGCATCCCTCCCCAGGAACTTAGGACAAAACATAGATTTCACATGGCTTTTGGGATAATATTAAAATATTATGCCCAAGGACTTAAGCCCCTAGGCTCCACACTTAGCCTCTCTTTCCAACCTTCCAAACCCCAATCCCTTACCCAGGTTTTGTGGAAGCTTAGTCCCCCATCACTCATTCATCGTGGTCGGTCCACACTCAGAGATGTTTTGTATTAATACTGTGCATAATTACATGTACAAAAATCAAGCTCTTGGCCTTCAACACTTAGGCTCCCTGGCCTAATAACACATAAGCCCACTAGCTTATATAACTTGGCTCACTAGCCTTATAAAATTGAATTACAGTTCATAAACAAGCTTTATACTTTATAGACATGATTTGCAACAGAGCTCGGCCTTAGGGACATTACAAAGAAAAAATGTATGATAAAAATTTTGAAGAATTTTAGTTAAATTGACTTTATATTATTTTATGGATCAACTTTCTCAAAGTCTTCATTCTCATTTTGGTTTACATTTGTTTTTATTGATTAAATATGGATTATATAGTTATGTTACTAATTTAAAGAAATTTAGTTAAATTGACTTTATATTATTTTATGATCAACTTTGTGAGAGTCTTCATTCTCATTTTATATAGTTTACATTTATTCTTATTAATTAAGTACGGATTATATAGTTATCTTACTAATCTTATGAGCATGGATTGTTTATAAATTTTATGTACATATTATTTTGTGGTGAACTTTATTATAGTTTTGATTTTCATCTTACACAATTCACCATTGGTCAATATATATAAAAAAAATTGAAAAAAATTAGTTAAATTGACTTTATATTATTTTATGAATTAACTTTCTCAAAATCTTCATTCTCATTTTATATAGTTTGCATTTGTTCTTGTTAATTAAATATGGATTACTTATGAGCATGGGTTGCTTATAAATTTTATGTTCATATTATTTTATGGTCAACTTTATTATAGTTTTGATTTTCATTCTACACAATTCACCATTTATCAATCCATTTTATAAAATAAAGTTTACAATTTGTTTTCACCAACTACAATTTTATATTCATAATATTTTGTAATCAACTCTCTCATAATATGCACTTTCATCTTACCAATTCACCATTTTTCTATTCATTTTATATATTTTAAAAATGGTTATCACCAACTACCCATCTCAACTACTTGTGTGCCAATCTTCTCACAACCTTCATTTCCATACTATTTTATGGGCTCATTCCCTCGTAACCTTCACTTTTATTTTAAATATTTTACTATTTATTCTCAACAACGAGAAGTATGAATAAAAACATGCACGTTGCTCAAGACAACATCGTAATCTTTAAACTGTGTCCACATTTTCCAAGTTCTTTGATAATATTATCGTGGCTATCTTGTGGAGAAGCTTATTAGTGAACGCAAGCTTTGAGAGTAACCAATATCCTTCACTGAAGAAGAGTAATCAATCCTCCATGAAGATCCAGATGAAACAATTGCCTCTGCCAGTTGTGTTGTTTTCTTTGTGGCTATTGATATTGTTGTTGGTTATGTTGCTATATTGAAATTGTTGGTGGTTATGCTTATATCTCTGCTTCTACTACCTTTTCCCTTGACTGGAGAAAACCAGCTTAAAAAAATGTTTGTTGCCCTTTTTCCTAAATTGTAAGCTCATCTCCGACCTTTTTATATGCTTGGCTACTGGATGTTCCCTCGCCTTACTGACGCCAGGCATAGCTATGTGTGTCAGTCACAAGTCACTAGACTACAATGGGAAGCATAAAATCGATCAAGCAAATGCTATTGAGTCGGAGCCTTAACAAGAGCATATTCTGGGTGCTTCAATCCTAATCGAAGCATTATTGCTACTCCCTGCACTCATACCTGTAGGCTGTCGTGACCATCTATTTTACCAAAAACATCATCTGAGTTACATACTAGCACAGCTGTTAACTCGTGGCTGAGAATGCCGAAAGGTAGTGGTGGACAACGCGTGTCTCTAATATATTGAGAACGTGTGTCTCCAATATAAAACGTTTGTGGTAATTCGTTTGTGTTAATATGAAATGTTTGATTGCATTAGGTTGATAAATGGAACGTGGCAATTACATATCCTTATAGTAATTTTTTAATGTGATTAGGTAAATGTTAAAAAGTAAACATGTTAACGGATGCCTTGATAAATGTAAGAAAGTTATAAACAATAAATTTGATCCATTGATTTTGGAGGACGACTAAGAATATGTGGGCATCTTCAATGCATAGCCATCAAATTAGAGTTTAAGGTTAAATAAAGTTAAAAGATCATTAATCATACCCATTATCAATAAGTGTACTTTCAACGTAAAAAACCACACATCAATAAATTTTAATATATGATTTAAACTCATATAAACACTTTTGAAGGCACGTATAAATCACGTACATTTAAAGACACGTATTTATTTAGCAAATTCAATACTTGGATGTGTTCAATGCTTCTACTTTCTAATATTTAATTCATTAAACACCAAACATTACATTGGAAATTTTTAGCAAACTTAATACACAAAGACATTTATTATCTCTGACACATTATTATTATGACGGATAGTTTCACCTTAAAAACTGCGACCATAATAACAACATTAAAACATAAAACAATGTGTGAATCTTAGTGTATCGCTGGTGTGTTCATGAATCATACCACACTTGTTATATTTATGAAAATGAATTAAAAGGTTATATTAGTGTTTCTATTTCACTGTATTTTTAGTTTATCTTATAAAATTCAATGTTGTAAAAGAGTATCAACATTTTCTTTTTAATATTTGAGGGCATTTAGTTTATCTTATAAATATTTCAATGTTGTAAAAGAGTATTAACATTTTTTTTTTAATATTTGAGCATTATTTGCATGCTTCAAAATGAATTTTATGTCTTGGTAATCATGTTTTTTATCACTATTCTTGCAATGCATACAGTAGATGCAACAACATCAAAACCACATCAAGATGGTATGTTTTTTTATCACTATTCTTGTAATGCATACAGTAGATGCAGCAACATCAAAACCACATCAAGATGGTATGTTTTTTATCACTATTCTTGCAATGCATACAGTAGATGCAACAACATCAAAACCACATCAAGATGATAGCTTTAAATATATTACTATATGATATACATTTGAAGTTTTTTTACATTTACAATTAATTTATTGGTCATTTCTCATATGCTTTATTAAAATTAATTAGTTGATCATTTCTCGTATGTTTTATTAAAATTAATTAATTGGTGTATATATTATAACTATAATATGATGTCTTTGTTATGGAAGAAAACAAATATTTCTTTGGAGTTTCAGGCGGAAACTGAACAAAGTAATTTAAAGGTATATAGTTCTTCATCTTCATTATCATACTACCTATATAAACTTAATTCTTGATTAGTTCTACGGATCTATGTGAAGTAACATATCTCTATCGTAAACTCAATTTTATTGCACGAAGAGTACATTATCTAACTGCATGAACGTAATGTTTAAGTTTACTACCCAAACCACCCTTGCATGTGAGTATGTTTAAGTTTACTACCCAAACCACCCTTGCATGTGAGTGTTTTTTTGTGTATGAGAAGGTGGAGAAACTTATTGGAAGTAGGCACAATATGGTGTGTTGTCCAACATGTTTTCCATGTGAATATCTATTGTTTTTATCATAAACTATGACAAATATAATAATGTCAAATTTGTCAAAAATCTGTGAGACTAGTTGCATTGTAGCTATTTCTCTTGTTTTATAGTCTCTTCACATCTCACTAGATATTCTAGAAAGTTCCCGTAAAAATTAAAAAAATGGTTTTGCAATGCATTGTACAACCCCATTAATGGCATATCACTGAAATACAATTCATATTTTTTCTCAAAAGGCATTCAAAGTATACAACTTTAATGTGGATATATTTGATCTTATAGGAGTTGTCGAAAACATCATCAAAATGCAATATCTTAAGATTATGATTATGAGAAGACATAATTGTTACATAGTTTTTATATCATTCTTCATAAATGTCTTTTATCTTTGTAAAATCTCTATAAATCTTATATTAATAATTAATTAAAATTATTAAAGTAAAAATTTTCATAATTAATTAAAATTATTAAAATACAAAATTGAGTTCATAACTATAAATAATATTATCAAGTCTCCAAATTTGATCTTTAGATTTCTAAATTACACTTAGTTTTTTTAGATCTTTCCATAGGGGTGGTATTATGTTAAAGAAGAAAAGGAAATAATATTATCAAGTCTCCAAATTTGACATTTAGATTTCTAAATTACACTTAGATTTTTTTAAATCTTTCCATAGGGGTGGTATTATGTTAAAGAAGAAAAGAGAAAGGAACACGGCAGAAGAATATTTTTCAAAGGGACTTAAATTATATGTGCATTAGTTATCTAATATTACTCTTATAAGTCTTGTATGTACTGAAGTGTAATTTCCATTCAATTTTTGAATTGAAATAAAACTATCTCACACTTAAGAACAATCATAACAAAGAATCATTCACGTATACAAAATCTATATTGATGTTAATTACCCAATATTAATGGAGCTTATGTTTGACCATCATCATCACCTAGAGTTGATTATTCCCTAGATAATAGATCACTACACATACTATGAACCTTTATATGATCATTGCAAACATGATAGTGGTGTCTCATAAATGACCAAAAATTATCAACTACAATTTTTGTTTCTCTATAAGATTATTTTAGATTGTTTTTCTAACATCGAAATATATGTTAATTTGGTTATTATCACCAACAAGTTAGTAAACACAACAATATCATTGACACCATACTTTTTGGTTAGTTATAGCCCTTCAACAAAGGAAATATAGTATGCCTCATTGTTTGTAATCCTCCCATATACAACCACTTTGAATCACCCAATTTTGTGTCTTATTATATAGGAAATATGTAATGATAACCTAGTTGGGTTAGGCATACATGACACTTCAATGGATAATGAGCATTTCTACACCATTTTGTGAATATGTTACATAGACTATGCCATAAGATTAGTTTAGAGGTTATAGGTTTGGTCATCATAGTCACTTAGAAAAAATGTTTGAAATGCATGTATTCATGGAATTAAAACAATATCCTTATGTTTAAAATTTGATACTATTCTTATTTCTATAGTCCCCCAATGGTTATAAATAGAATTGTAATTATCAATAGTTCCTTGAAAATTTATTGTTATGACATAAAAATGCGTAATAATTTTAATTGTTGCTTTCATATTATTTTAGATCCTATTACCCCAAGTATTTATTGTTATACTAAAACATATTATTACAAAATTAAAAATATCTTGTATGCACTCCCATGGCATTTTGGTATTTTTTAGGAAATTAGATTCATTTATTAAATTATTTGATGAAACACAACTTCTATTGTTTAATTAAACACAACATATCAATTATTTAGTTATTAAAAATCAATTATAAATACTAGTATAAGAAGATAATAAAAGAGAACAAATAGAAAGAAATTCTTTTAAATCTGAGTAAATTGCATATAGTGAGTATTTATATCACATTAATGTGGAGTTTGGGATCATATCTCTTCACAAAATTCATACTTGGATTCATAACCTAATCAAAGGAATTTATATATGTGTGTGTGCGCGCGCTTGTGTGAAATCAACAGCTAGCCACCATGTGGCTCACTCACTAGTTAAGGTTTTAGCTTCCAAACATATAAACTAGCTACCACTATAAAACGCTTGATACTCATAAAAAGTGCAGAAGAAACTATGAACTAGGTTTGGATATTTCATAGCCCAATAAGACTAGGCTTGGATAGTTCATGGCCCAGGATCCTCCAAGAAATCGCTAACATATATATTGTTTTTAAATAATTGAAATGGTTTAGAGTAGAATTAGGATATAGTTATTTCATTTTTGTATTTATATATTAGTATAGATTGAAATGTGGTTCAAGGTAATATGAGTAATTATGTATTATATAGAATAATATCTTATTATTTACATTTTGTTTTATTATTTATATTTTGTCTTAATATTTAGTATGGACACAACTTATTATTGGAGTATTTTATGAATATAATTTTTTTTTCATCTCATGATTTGCTAGCTGATGGCAAATTAAGTGTAGTTTTGTATTTTTTTTTTTTTCATAGCAACAAGTATTTTATATTTATCTAAAATATTATTGTGAATTAATTTATACAACCATAATATAATGATAATGTAATTTAATTTCATAAATACTTTAGGGACAAGGTCTTTCTAAGGTCTCTGTGATTCATGCTTAATTAAATATTTTTATTTTCTTAGGTAATTAATGTCTTTCTCTTATTGAATAACATAGATTTGGATGAATTAAGTATATAATAGTTAGAAAAAAAAATACATTTAAAGAGGTTGGGTTAAGACATCATTTCCCCTTCAGGATTGGTTCAAATATTCAAAGGCATGTTTACAATGCTTTTTGGGTTTCGAGTTGGCTACCTAAGTCCAATCCCTAGGATTTTCCTGAAACATAGTATCTATTTCATGAGTAGGAGTGGCTACTACTTTTTCCACTATGGTATTATATTCACCTTTACCAATGGTTTCTCATATTATATAGATCCTTGGCTTCTCAATTAGATTCTTGATTTTTTCATTTCGATCAATGAGTTTTGTCTTTTTTAGATGCCTTTCCTCCATTAAGTTATTAGATTTTTCCTAGGAGGGGTTTTTTGTTGGAATGTTTAGAGGGGATTCATTTTCTACTTTCGGAGTGGCTACCTCTTGATGAAGGTCCAAACTAGCATTTTCTACCACATTCTCAATTTTTATCAGTTGGTGATTTGTATTAGTACCATTCCAGCAAGTAGGATTATAGATGTAATTCCTTTTGGCAAGAGATACATCTTGATTTGATT
Organism: Picea glauca; assembly: GCA_000966675.3. NCBI lineage: Eukaryota > Viridiplantae > Streptophyta > Pinopsida > Pinales > Pinaceae > Picea > Picea glauca. Next base: position 125,961 of record JZKD02S1051078.1, on the reverse strand, counting down.
GCTCTAGATTAGGCACATGTTTTTTTTTTCAATAACTGAAACTATGGGATTTTATAGTAGAAAAACTTGTTGTCATGCTAACAACGATAATACATATACTTCATGTCCCAATATTTTAAACAAAAATAAATAGCTCCTTGACTGCTATATACAAAACTTACATATGTCACATCAATGAATGCATAATTAAGACCATAAATGGGCTATATTCCATGTTGCAATTATGGTTGTAAAATTGTTGTTTGTATGGCTAATTACATTAAACTCATTAAGAAAATTACTTCTTAATTAATTATATTTGATAAATGTACATCTTTGTTTTTTTAAAAAGATATTTCAATTGCAATGACGAGATAAATGAATAACATTCATTTCCTATCATTATCTCCCCTAAATGGGTTTGAATTTTTTTGTTGTTCTTTTAAAAAGTTATTATTAATAGATAGTGTTCATAACCTTCTTAAGATGGCTTTCTTTAACCTTCTTAGTTGTTATTAAGATGAGTTTCTTTATAAATAAATAAATAAATCACTTTTATTTAAAAAAAAAATTAACAAGGGGGAATATTTATTGAAATAAAAACATCATTTGGAATCACCAGTGAAATACAGTCAGTCCACAAATTGTAGCTAAATTGTCAACAAAATCCCATAAAAATGCCACTAAAACTACTATATCCAATAGTATTAATGTCTCATGTTTCTTACTGCCAAAACTTTTCCCCATATACAGTCTGTAATAAACCCCTAATACATATAGGAAAAAATAAAACATGATTACATAAAATGTTTAGTTGCTAGTACCAAGGTGACGTCATTATTTTGCTTCTGAAGTTGGTGTGTTCAGATCCAGTTGCACTGGTGTCGGAATAGGAGAAGATTCTACGCAGAATTCTCTAAGACTTTAGTGGTTGGTGGTGACTCTATCAATTGTTGGGGATGGGATCTCAGTCCTTCAATCTGTTGACAGAGGGCATAACATTCATCCTGCAAATAAAAAATTGCTTGTCTGTGCTTCATAGATTCTTCTAGCACCGTGAGCAAGTGCATCGATAAACCATTGTATCTTATTTGCAAGGTGAGAACTGACTTCCTAGTGTCTTCTAGATCCCCCTCCAGGTGTGCTACATGCTGAGCCCATCTCCTTGAACTTTGGTATGCCATGGATTTCTTTGATGTCTTGTAGTCTTGTGTATGCTCAAAGGTAAATTGAACTAGAAATGGGGTGAATGACATTGGGATGGAGAGCAGAAGGAATTTGGCCTCTCCCAAACAACTGAATCAAGCCATAACGAATCCATGTATGAAATTAATTGCCACCCATGCGCGAGTTGCATTGTTGTCTACTGCTATCCACCTTCTACTATTATGGAAAGAAGCTACAACATATCTGCGAGTACCCAAACCCATCCCACACTACAGAGAAAACATGCTTCGAAACACCATAAATGACGAATCCCACTGGGTGGTAATGTATCGGTCTCATGGGATTGATTTCCAAGTATGATACAGGAGCATCGCCTTCAAAGTCAACAGTGCACGCATGGAGGCAGACGAATGATACCTCAACAATGACAGAGTTTCAAATCAAGCATTTAACTCAGAATTTAATCGGTTGTTGAGATATTTTTGTAACATCATTTTAAAAATGTAACTTGTTTGGAGGTAGGTGCTACTTAAACACCCTTTCACAGGAGGTGGTGGTTGTCACTGCTTTTATTTCCACCCTGACCAAGAGGTGTTACAAAAGGAACCAGGATAGATACGTCCCTTCGGGGGGGTTACGTCTAAAGATGGATTTCTATGCTGAGAAATTCATGGAATTGTCAAGGGTGATGGGTAAAGAGTTCCTTTGAGCCACCATAGGTTTGGCAAGAACCAGAACCGGAACTTAGTTATGATCGATCGAATCGAGTGACTTCGTCTCATTCTTCCATCCTTTTATCTCCTAAAGTTTGGAAGGACTATAAGAAACTGCAGATATGGAGTGTTGATTCTATATGGCAATAATTAGTATTTACTGTAATAGGACAAAGTAGGTAATAGCTTTGAATTTCAAATGATAGATTTTAGAATAGGATGAGAGAGCTCGTGGAGCGGTCCTTATATAGTTTTTCAGTATTGCATTGTAATATATCAGAGTGGATAGACAAGATAGAGAGATCAGTAGAGCAAAGTAGAGTAGCAGAAACACTATGTATTTTGTTTTTCATTAATGAATAGAACAAACAGAAATTGTCCCAAACCCTTGAACTATGTTCATCTCATGTGTGATTGAATGAATGTTGATTTATGTGTGTGTATGATTTATTTAGTGCGTTCATGTATGATTGTTGGAGAGATTAATTGTATGAGTTCGTGACGAAGTTGGTTGAGTTTCAATCGTTTCTCTTCCAATACTTGTATGCAAGGTGTGCATCTCAAACACAAGGAGTGTGTCGACTGAGTCTCGAATTGACTTGGAGAATTTCAGAGAGAGAACCAGATAAACTCAGACCAAGTGCAAGGTGTGCACAGCATCAAGAATCCAACAAGCTTCGAAGGACCAGTGCAGAAGAACTCCAGGTGGGCGAGAACCATTTTCTTTTCAAGAAAATCCTTCAAACTGAGTTATTCGAAATCCTAAGGAGGCAAGGTCTGCGTGGGATATTGAAATCCTTTTAAGGATAGAATCTCAGAAGAGATAACACTTTTCACGAGTGTTGACAAAATCCCAGAGGTGTATTCATCGGGATAACAAAGGTTGGGAACCTTTGAAAACAGATAAATCTTCCAGGTGGAGAGATATCAGAAGCTTAGGAGGAGGAGCGACAGTAACTGATTGATCGGTTGTGGAGAAGAACCTAGACTGTTAGATCTACGTTCAGGTAGAGGAGGAACGAGCACAGGGGAATTAGATCTCAGACATCAGATCTGAGCGCATGGACTGATAGTCGTTGGATCCAAAGGAACGTGCATGAGTTTTAACTCTTTAGAGTTGCACGGGAGAAAGGGTTTTGCAAAGTCATGAAATCCAAACATCATCAGAACCGTCCATCGGAAGGGACACATGGCGAATGATCAACATTTCTCTAACCTTCCACTCAAAGAAGTCAAAGGGAAAATTCTTGAAATTCTTGAAATGTGAAATCGTGAAAAGATCCCAGTCGTTGATTGAGGAGAGATTTGGACTGTTGATTGTCCAGGGATAATTTCATCATTTCGGGGATCGGGAGAACAGAGATGAAGATTCTTTCAACTTCGCAATATGCAAAATCTCGACGAGATCTGGACCATTATATCCATAGGAGTGCGAGCCGTCAGATTTGGAGCGTCCCGAAATATCATAATTTCATAAGTCGGGGATATGAAGGAAATTGTGACTTGGAAGTCGCAAGTTGAGAAATCCCGATTCGCGAAAGGAGATTCTGGACCGTAAGATCCAAAAGGGACATGTGGCGAAGACATGAGCATTTCAGGTAAAGACCCAAAGAAATCCTAGGTCATCCGATCTAAGAGGACATGTGGTAGGATTCCGTGTATTTGAGGAGAAGGAAAAGGGTTCAAGATTTGAGATCTTAGAAGTCCAAAGAACAGAGGAAATATCGATCGTTGATCGAGAAGGGGTCGTTGGACTGTTGATCTAGTTTGAAAAATTGAACACCCAGGTGAAGGCAGGAACATTGATTACGGGACAGGTGTCCATAGATCGCCAGTTCCGGAAGGTTGGAGCATGGAAGGGAGTTGAGTTTGAGATTTCAAACTCCCGAAGTGTTATCGGACTAATCGGTAGGTGCGGACACTAACTGATCTCCCTAGATCCACATGGATCTAGAACAAAATAGGACAGGACATGACTCTTTCCCTAAGTTTTGACCATTGAATCAACTAGTAGGAAGGAACAGGTAACATACCTTTATATCGCTTCCTAGGGTCTTTGTTGCTCTTGCTTCGCTCCAGTGCTCTCGTGAAGTCAAGACCAATACAACACAAACCAACCAAAGTGAAGATAGCACAATATATTCAACAGTCAACCTATGTGTATGATCAAGGAATTACACAATAAAGTGAGATTAGTTTTATGGGAAAGGGACATGCCACTGTATCATATTAATTGAAAGTAAATATTACAACCTGAGCCTTGATGTCGCAAACTTCTTTTCGATGGCTCTTAGCTCCCACACACACACTTGCTCAATCCTTGTATGAAGTAGATCCAATCTTCTTGGTAGACTTGTTGGGGTCTCCAAGATGTTGTTCAAGCTTCAGTCCTTCACACAATTATTTTCACCAATTCTCCAATGAATCTTGCTTAACCTTTTCCATGAGAATTCCCTCAATATATAGGAGAGAATGAATTAGTTACTTGGATAAGAATGATCCCACAATATCTGGGAATCCAGTACAAGGATAACCATTCGAATGCCAACCCATCCTTCTAGAAGATTCCTTTCTAGAAACATCGAGAATTCATCTTTTTCCATGATTTAGGAAGAGTTCGCACCCTAGTTTTTCAACACAGTGCGAGAATTTCGCACCCTGGCTTAAGATAGCCTGTGAGAATCAGCATTCTCGCACCCAAATATGCTAGTAGCATGCGAACCTTCTTCAAAAATGAGTTTTCTGGGAAGAGATGAAAGTAACTTTTCTCAGGAGAAAGTTCTTGTGAAGAGCCTGAGTACACCATCATCAATACATCATCATGATGACCAAAATCATCGGTAACAGAATGCCCCCCAAAGTATGAGGTTGGAACCAGTGACAGCCGAAAGACTTTGTAAGTTTCATGTGTGTGTCGGAAACCAGGAGCACACCTAATCGGAAACCTACGAACAATCAAGCATCTGCAAAATATCATATATACCAATTCTGAGGTAGGCATTCCCATACTCAGACCTGGGTCATGGCCAGCAATCATACACTGTGGATCCATGCCGTCAAAATATAGCATAGCCACCAGGAATACACTGTGGATCCATGCCGTCAAAATATAGCATAGCCACCAGGAATACACTGTGGATCTATGCGAGAAATTTCAAATTAAGACGACATAGCCACGAGACATACACAGTGGATCTATGTGTCACAAATTATACATACTCCATCGCAACCTGGACAAAAGAGATGACATCCAGGGTTTTCAATCTCGTTGCCCAAAGTACGAATCTAACCACGTGATTACATGTGTTGAAGTTGAACATGGCAGAAACCACTTGATTACCAGTCATTGATGAAACCGTTAACAAGTGCGAGGGAAATCACCATTGATGTCAATGACTCCCAAGGTACATTAGTACAATCCATCGGGTGTGAATAAATGAGTTGAAGTCGAACATCCGATGGAATCTTTCGATCAGGGGTCAATGATGTAAACCCACTGTCAAAAGCGAGGAAACCTGCCATTGAGACATGCAAGCTCCAAGGTACCAAATAATTTCTAAGTCTTGTTTTCAGATAATGAGCTAAATTCGATGGAACAAAACTCGTCACAGGAGGGCCTTGATGTATCCCCCGTCAATGACACGAAATGAGTAACAGATTTTGAAGGTGACACAGAGTATGATGTGAATTGGACTGGACATAGGGAAGGTCGACACGGAGAGAATGGATAACTGCAGATGGCCAACTCAATATAGGTTTCAGATGGAGTTCTCTTGAACATATGAACGACACGACCAATGATTTGGCAGCATTGACTCAAAGAGGACACAGGGAATGACCTTGTAACAAATCAAATGAGTGACAAATGGATTTCCCAAACCGGCTTCAAATGTGAATAGGGGGTGTCATGTTCAAGAGCGACACTTACTGCCAATCAATACGAAGATGAAAACATATCCCTTTCCCAAATTTTCCCCCACCATTTCTGGCGAGTACCTCTTTATTTTTACGCAAGCTTGAGGAGGATAACATATGCTTGTTGATGTAAGCTCATCCTTTGGATGAGTCCCTTGGAGTATGTTTAACGAACCCTAAGAAGGAGTGGTTCAGTCCCATTACGGGTCTGTCAATGTTTGTTTAACGAGTCCAGAGATAGAAAAATCGAAGGTTTTTCATGATTATAGAGTTTGGAAAAACACTTAAAAGAGAACTCTCTCAGTTCCTTTTTCGTAAAATAGTCTGGACGAGACCGAAAAAGAGATAAATTATCGCTCACCAGACACTAACTTCAAATACTTTATCGAGCGTGAAAATAACAAGGTCACTCGGCTATCTTTTCATTTTTAGAGAGTCTGAAAAGAGCTTAAAGAGGACTCCAGGGGGGTTCCTTTTTCGTACAACCTTGTTGAGCCCGAAAAAGTGATAAAAGTATGCTCGATCGCGTTCTCATGTATTTTCGAGCGCAAGAACAGACAAAGACCATGATCGAGGTTTTATACAAAAACCCAAAAAAACAATCAAAAACACGCGACAACAAAGAAAAACATGTATGTATCCCTGTTTTTGACCATCGAAATCATTACGCCTGCAAAAGGTTCACTCAAAATTACATTGGGGATTAGGTTTTAATAGATAAATAATCATAAAAAACCAAATGACATAGTAAAAGTAAATAAAAAGGAGTAAATACTCTTTTTACCATATCATTTTTACCTTTCCACTATTTGAACTTCAAAAAAACCCTCTTTTACCCTCAAAGTTCAGCGTCAGATTGCAGGAGCTACAATCGTCCATTCAGTGAGCCGTCAGCAATAGTAAGGTAGGCTCTTAGTCCTTAACACTTTCATGGTTTAAATTTGCAATTTCATTGGTTAAAATTTCATTTTCAAGTTGATTTTTGGAGCCCTACTTGTGCGCTACCATTCTCGCAGGCAGGCTATACGAGACCTGCGAGAATGGGGCATTCTCGCAGGTGAGCCTAAGGCAGCCTGCGAGGTTCTCGCATTGTGCACACAGGGCACCTACGAGAACCGCAAAGCTCAAAAAAATTTTAAAAAATTACCCAATGAACAAGAACCAAATCATGAAAAAAGTTATTAATCTTCTTTTTGTGTTCCTTGTGCAGATAATTGGCCATCAAAATGGTGCTTGAATGGCATGAAAGGGAACATGAAGAAGACAATGCAATGGTCAAAATTATCCACCTACTATTTCTACTTTGAGAGATTGAAGTACTTTCGCATCCCGGGCATGAGGGTCCAAGTCAGGCTGTTAGAGTACCTGGTGCGTATGTGGGACCCTGATCAGCAGGTATTTCATGTGGGGGTCCAGACACTGTCCTTAGATATTGAGGACATTTACTTTTTGAATGGATTGTCACAGCGGGGGTACTATGTGAGCCTGACCGGTAACAGAGGTGGTGGGCTGCAGATGAGTGAGTAATGTCATTTACACTGTGTTCCCGAGGCTGAGAGAAAGAAAGGAAAAGTAGTTATTTGGGGGGTACGATATTTGACCCTCCGTACTATCCTATTCACCATAGCTCGAATGGCTAGGAGTTATGCTCCTCACATGGCGTTACAGAGTTACTTCCAGTATTCTATTGAGTGTACTGAGCCTCCGGTGTTCAACTGGGCAGATGTTGTGCTTCGCAGTATAAAAAAGCAGTTGACCAAATGTAGACGAGGCGACCTGAAGCAATTTGGGTACGGATCTTTGTTGGTATCCTTCTTCCTTGAGCGGGTCCCATTACTAAGGCTACAGGTGGAGTGGAATTTACCGGCTCCCAGGGATCCAAGGATGCTGAGATGGTGTCGGCTCATGGCCCGGCACGTAGCAGGACCGATCATCAAATATGATGATATTTTCTTTGACTGGCTTCAACCACATATGTTGATGGTTGACGACTATGCTTATGTCGGGTTGGATTTCTGAGGAGATCCAGATTTAATATTGCCAGAGGATGCTCAGTGGGGGGACCTTGGTAAAAAATACACACATTTTCCTTTTTAAATGTTTTGTGAATTTTTATCATATTCAAATGTTTTTGTTTTATATGTTCGTCCAAAGACTAATACAAAATCATTTGTTGATGTCACAGATGTTGGACCTTACAGACCTCCTGGTACTTCTCCCATTCAGCAGCGAGGAGAGGTAGCGGTAGCGCCACAATATGCTGAGGATTATCAAGTGGTGGAACAAAATCTGGAGGGCTTGACCGCAGATATTCCAGACATGACTCTGGAAGAGGTTCCACGACGCGATCAGCGTCATACTGTAGGAGTGTCAGGGTCCATAAGTCGACTGCTCCGTAGGGTTGCTCAGGCAGTCGTGTGTTACCGTGAACGTCATCCATGACGTCACTTTGTAGAAGCTATGAGCTTCAGATTTTGACATTTTGGTCTTCGGACAAACTTTTTGTAAAAACTCTTTTGATCGTTATATATATAGACGGCTTCTATCGGTTTACCTTATATTGTGTGAATATTGATGTGATTGATTTATAAATGATTCAAATGTCTGTCCAATACATAATTAGCCAATGCATCTGTTAATGTATTTAGACATCTAGGAATATGTTGATATTCAATGTGATCAAAATAACGCTCCAAGAGGCGAATTCACAAATACACTTGTAACAAAGTAGGACTTCAAATAGAAAAGACATTACTTAACTGTAGTACTACCAGCTGTGAATCAAGTCGCACAACCAAATGATGAATTCCGAGCGAGATAGCATCAACTAATAATTCAATAACAGTAATATACTCTGCAATGTTGTTGGTCGCACTGCCGAGGCACACACCTTGTAAGGAAACAAGTTCGTTTGTAGGGGCGTAAAGTTCCCACGTAGCGGAATCAAGGTTCTGAGTACTACGGCTAGCGCCATTAGCGAAGCCAATATAGGGTAGTGAAGACTCTGACATCTGGAAATCAAACACAACGTCACATAAGGGCAGAGACCAGATAACGACAAAAGCAAACTATAGCAACACACAAAACGTATGATACAATAAAAATACAAGTACTTGTGCACAGATGATTTTATGCATAGTACTTCTTCAAGTACAACCCATTCCTAGGTTCACTCAAAGAGATACCATCGTAATCTACCAACTCATAAGCTCCTTTTTTCCAAAACTCATCGAACGATATAAGGACCTCACCACATGGGTTCGAATTTCCCAGCTCCTAACATATCTTGATCTTGTTCATAAAGAAGAACAAGATCACCTTAGGAAAAAATGCAAGGCTTGACATGCTTGTCGTATTGGGCCTTGACACGCTTTTTTTGGGCTTCTATGACTAGGGTGGCATCATGTTGAGTTTCGTCTAATCGCATAAGATACAATAGACGTTCTTCTTCAGCAGAAGTGTTGGGTAGGAGTTCAACAACTAGTTTTAAAGAGGGTATCTCACATTCGATAGGGAGAATGGCTTCCACACCATAGACTAACCAAAAAGGTGTAAACCTAGTAGTGGACTTGACAGATGTCTGGTACACCCACAATGCCGAAAACAACATCGTGTGCCAACTTGTTTTATGAATCCCTATCATTTGTCGAAGCATAGTTATGAGAAATGTGTTAATCACTTTGACTTGGTCGTTAGCTTGTGGATAATAGGGCATTGAGTTATCATGACGAAGACCCAACTTTTCAGTAAGTTTGGACATCATAAAATTCCTAAAGTGGCTACCGTGATCGGTGATGATAGCTTGCGGAACACCAAAACGAGCTATGACGTGATTAAAAAGAAACAATGCTACAGTCTTTCCAGTGTTGTCAAATGTCGGCATCGCCTCAGCCCATTTCGTAAAGTAATCAACGACTACAATGATGTAACCATGCCCCCCGGCGAGTGAGGGTGACATGTCATGAAATCGATGCCCCATTTCGCAAAGGGACCAACTGAGACCACAGGGTGAAGAGGAGCAGGATGTGACTGAATCTTCTGATTATAGGTCTAGTAGGCATGGCATTTCTGAACGGCAATAATGCAGTCGTTAAACAAAGAAGGCCCAAAATACCCTGCGCATAAGATCTTCTGGGCAGTAGCATACCTAGACATATGACCACCACATGCTCCATAATGGTAGTCATTCAGAGCTTTCTCGGCTTCGTCAAACGTTAGACAACGTCGAAAAACAGAGTCAATCCCCCGACGATAAAGAGTATCCCCGAGGATAATATATTGATGAGCTTGATAGCGTATACGACGTTAGTCAGTACTGGACAAAGTTGGCCAGAAAGTCTGGGTTTGGAGATATATAACGATATCCCCATACCAAATATCATCAGTGCTAATAAGGAAAAGGGATTCATCGGGTAATGAATCAATTACTACATTTTTCGTTGTTGAATGAGGAAAATCACATACTAACTCAGCAAAAACTAAGGACTTCCTGGACTTGGCACTGTCGAATTCCAAGTCAAACTCCTGGAGTATCACAATCCATTTGGAGTATTTTCCCCCTAGCAATTGACGTGTCAAAATATGTTGCATAGGGTTGCAATGAGAAATCATTGTAGTCTTGCGTGAGAGGATATAGTGTCAGAAGCGTTGAACGGCTTGAACGGCAGCCAAGGCCAGTTTCTTGACATGTTGATATTTGATTTCAGTCGGCATGAGACTTCGACTCAAGTAGTAAATAACATGTTCTTCATGCGCATCATCCTCCTGGACGAGAACCATGCCAATAGTGTACTCCGAGGCAGCAAGATAAAGGAAATAACCGCGACAGTAATCAGGGGGAAAGAGAAGCGGAGCTCACGTTAGGGACAACTTCAAAGCCTCAAAATCATTATTAGCAATGGTATCCCAGACGAACTCTAAATCTTTCTTTAACAGCCATGTAAATCCACGAGTTATCTCGACGTAATTTGGGATAAAACGACGAAGAAAATTTGCTTTCCCCTGCAAACTTTGCAACTGGCGAAGTGTAGAAGGAGGAGGGAGATTAAGGATCACCTCAACCTTTAAAGGATCCACTCAGATCCCTTGACACAAAACGATAAAACCTAGAAGACGGTTGGATTCTACATAGAAAACACACTTATGAGGATTTAAACGTATACAGTAGAAACGACAGCTAACAAAAATGGCCCGGAGGTGGGTAGGGTGATCGACTCTGCACATAGAATGAGCAGGTAAATCATCCAAATAGGGTTGAACAATATGCTTGATATCATGAAAAGCATAAGACATAGCGCGTTGAAAAGTGGCGCCAGCGTTCTTGACACTGAAAGGAAGTTTTCGATAGGCAAAAGTACCCCAAGGACAAATAAAAGCAGTCTTATGGTGATCCTCGGGAACAATGTTGATTTGATTATATCTGGAGAAACCATCCATGAGAGAGAAGATTTCACTTCCGGCACAGTCATCGACAATCTGGTCGACGAAAGGGGTAGGAAAGTTGTCTTTGGGACAAGCTTTATTGACATCCCTATAATCAACGCATACACGAATTGTACCTTGTTTCTTGTCAATCGGGACAAGATTGGAAACCCAGTCTGTGAGAGCCACAGGATAAATAAAGTCGGCTTTCAAAAGTTTCTCGACTTCAAGTTTTATAGCAGCCTCTTTACGTGGGTGAATTGGACGAAGGCATTTCCAGACGGGTTTAGCGTCAGGATATGTCTTAATCTCATGTATCACAATCTCAGGGTCGATACCTGGAATTTCTTCGTAGCTCCAGGCGAAAATGTCACGAAACTCTTTGAACAGGGACGTATAGGTGACTATTTCGTCATAGGAACATGAAGCTCCAATATGGACATTTTCGACGATTCTAGGTTTGATGGACATGTCAATGGGAATCGTGGGAGAGATATTACTTAAGTTCCCTTCAGCAAACACATCGTGTGTACACTCAGGAACGGTCGAGATGACAACAACGGTCGACAAGGTCAAAATCTGTTGGTAGTTCTCAAGAGTATATTGCTCCAGAAAGAGGATGGAACGATGATGCCCATCATCCCAAGGGGTGTCTTCCATGACGGACATGATCATCTCGTCAGTGGGAAAAATAACACGAAAAGGATCGGGAGACAACTCATCAAGAGAGGGGGTAGAAGGTGTTGCCGATTGAATGGCCTGATAGGTTGATTCAACCGGACTTAATGGCATTTCGTTGCCGAAACGAAAATGATCTCCAGGGTCAGGGACTATCCAAGGGTCGTGAGACGCAGGAAGTTCATGAGGCAAAGTGGAGATCATGTTGATGGAAGCAACAGATGGGCGTGGAACATCGGGCGGTGGAATGGGGAAAGTACCCATTAATGAGGAGTCCTTTAGAAGGCCGACACCAACGTTCTCATAACCCAACGGGGTTTTAGCAATAAACGGTACATTGCCAGTACAGGTATCAAAATTAAAGAAGGCAAGTTGGTCGATGGTAATAACCTTTCCTTGATGAGGGAAACGTACTACACGAAAAAGTGTTGACACGACTGCACGCATGGAATCGATCCAGCCACGTCCAAGTAGAAGATTATAATCAAGGGGAGCGTCAAAGACTTCCACTTTGACTTGGACCATTTTACCTTCTAACGTGATGGGCAACGAAGGAAGAAAATCGTAGGGCTTAAAACTAGAGCCATTGAAGGCTTTAAGAGTGTTTTTTGATTCATTCAAAGAAGGAGAGCCAATGGATTTCTAGCAAGCAAGAGACATGACACACGTCGAGGCACCCTCATCGATAACAGTTCGAAAAATGTTCTTGTCAGAGACAACAACTTGTATCTGGAACGCAAGTTGAGGGGGTAACCTTGGAATGTGATCTTCCAAGTCAAAGAATATTAAATTAGTATATGTTGGGTCAATTCCACCAATAGATTTCAACAGTGCCTTCCGTTGTGCGGGACAAGTTTGAAGGACTTCAAGGGCTGACATCGCAGAAGGTGCTTGGGCCAGATCTTCAACAATGTTATAGTTCTGGGATGCACGAGCATGAGGATTGAAAGCCTATTTTTGAACAACGCCCTTAGGGGGGGGTCGCAGAATTGTGTCGAGGCTCAATCGTTCGAGATGAAGTGGACCGTTGGTAGGTGGAGTCATGGGAGAGGGTTGTACCAAGGAAGGGGGTAAATCATCAACCTTCTCCTTAGATGGAGAATAATCTTTGGCTTGAGTCGTGAGTGCAATGTTGTTCTGCTTAGAATCACCAATACACATCAAAACATAAGAAGTGGTGGAAGATGAGGGTTGGTCATGGATGACCAACTAAGCCTGTTGTTGAGATGGGAAGGGTTGGGACAAGACAGCCGGTGCAGGTGGTTTCAGGGCTCCCTGAAGGAACTTAGTGACCTCGGCACATCGTGGACAATCCTTCGTGTAGTGATCATCACCACAGATAAGGCAAGGGTATCGTGGTTTGCGCTTATCCCGATCGTCAACAAGAGTAGTTTTAGATTGCTCTGTTTGAGAATTATTTTTGCCCTCCTTATTCTTGCCTCTCCCCTTTTTAGATTTGTTTTTACTGGCTGGGGTAGATTGAACTGCATTTACCTCAGAAGTCTTGCTAGTGGGAGTGGCAGGACACAGAGCATTTTGAACATTAGAAGAAGCATATTTAGGGTTTGTGCTTGAAGCGGAATGTGATTCGGTTTGGGCAGTACCAATCACACCGTCAACTGCATGCGAGGCAGTTGGAGCAGTTGAAGTGCTGGAAGGATTAGGAAGAGGTAAGTCAAGTAATAAATCGTAAAGGGTTCCCATTTGTGAATAAACGAGGTCAAAATATTGAGCACGACTCATAGCCTTCTCTTCCGTGACTACGCCACCCATGGCAATGTCCTTACCGATTTCGTTCACAAATGATTTTGTAAACCATTCTGCCAGTAACTGATCAGGGAGCTCAAGTTTAATGAGATGTTGTCTCCTTCACCACTCATGGATGTGATCAGATATATGAGTGCCTTTAGTCTGTTTGAAGGAAGTCAAAATCTCGGTGCCTGTGTCATAACAGATCGGTAACTAGTAATGCGTAAGGAAAGCCATAGCTAGGGTATTGAAGTCAGAGAAGAAATCACGTGGCAATTCGATATACCACTTCGCAGCAGAACCGGTAAGGGTTCGTTGAAAAAGACGTAAACGAATAGAGTCATCCATCAATGAGTTGGATGAACACCATAGGTGAAAAGTCATAACATGATTGTTTGGGTCCTCTCCCACTTTGTCGTCGAATTTAGGAATGTCTGAGGGAAGTTTGGCTGGTATAACAGGCCATTGGGGAGAGTGATGAATAGGATCATTTAAAATCCTTGACAAATCCAGAAGATCCAAAGTGGCGAGAAAGGGTAGCTTTCGATTCACCTGCAGGTACTGGTGGCTTTGGGGGCGAAGCCCTGTCGACAAATCAGTAGGACCATAAGCAGTCTGCATATAATGTGAAGATCCAGGCATATTCGGTGGTGGTTAGACAAGATATTAGCTCATCGGATTAGACCCTGGAACAGAGGCTGGAGTTTGAGCATTTTCCCCCCAAATGGGATTAAACGAACCGGGATAGGGTTGGCCCACACTAGGGGGTGTTACGGATGCAGCTAAAAACTGCTGCCCCCCAGACGTTTGAGGAGGATTTTGTATCAACTGATTCCAATACTGGGCCAAGGACAGAGGTATGTTTTTCCCATAAGGTGGGGTGGCTCCTCCCATTGAAGGTGGTGTACCAATGGAGGGCAATGTTCCAATTGGAATTTTCCAACTAAGAGGGGTTTGAGTTATACTACCTTGATGAGATTGTCCACCAACCGGAAACTAATAAGTTGGAGTGAATGACAGAATAGCACCACTAGGATTAGGATTGCCAGTAGAATATGAAAAAGGTCCTCCAAAAGGAAATTGAGGGAGTGTTGGGACAAAACTGGGAAGAAAGTGCCCAGAAGAAGAAGGACCACTAGGAGAATCAGATGGAGTTTGCGCAGGAGTAGTAATGGAAGCATTCAACGCATGGTATCTAGGTGGTAGTGTCGGATTGACGTTGGGTGTTCGCGGTGTGTTGATGGGAGCAAGACTAACCGTAGTAAACCCAGTTGGAACACTCGAAGTAGTTGTAATATGGGCCATTTCAGCAGGGACAGTAAAGTGATAATCGGTAGACAATGGTACTGTCTCGGGACTAGAGATTTCGGAAATCACAAGTGGTTTGATCTCGAAAATCACAGGGGAACCTGGACCAAAAAGTTCTCGACGGAAAACACCTGTAGACCAAAAAAGATCTTGGCCTTCTATACCAGGAAAGGGTCCAACTGGTGATCCAGAAGATGTAACAACTAATTCTCCGGAAGAATTCAGTCGCATAAATGGTCTCTCAGAATCAGTGTGACGTCGAAAGTCCTCTCGAGTATTAGTAATTCAAAAACGTTCTAGAGAGTCAGTTCATTCCACTTGTGGTGTGGTGACAACTGGGACTTCACTCTCCCAAGGAGAGCCTCCAGGTGTGCTTGTGGGCAAGGGTTGAGAACCTTTCAGATGCTCTAGAGATAAACCCTGCATTCTACGTGAATGACGTGGAGGAGCTATTGTAAACGAGCGACAGACTTTGCGAAGAAAATCCTATGGTCAACTTCAAGAAACGAACAACATGCGCTAGTAAACAAAATCTAGGAAGCAACACCAAGCAAACAAGACCTTTTGATTTTGAAGCCATTAGTTGGTGATGAAATCCAACATCGCAACAACTAGATGAGAAGGGGCTAGGCTAGGGTGGAAAAGCTACACTGACAACCTGCTTAACGGACTTACACCCTAGTGTAAGCTCCCACACATAATCGTGGGTATACCCTCCAAGGAGCCTGAGTGAGTTGGGTCAACGTCAATTCCAAGTACCATGAAGACCTTCCCCTTCACAGTCACCTCGAGTAAGAACCTAGAAAGATAGGCCACTAAGGTCACCACCAACAACAATAAATCCCGGGGGAACAGTCGACAGTCCAATCCACACGCAAGGGCAGGGTATCTAGCCCGAAATCAACTCAAAGGCTTCCACTCATCATTGTGGGTATACCTCCGAGTGATCCTCGTAATACATGCAATCTCTACACTGATACCAACAAAGCAAGGTGGGCAACTCTGCCAATATCAATGCAACCTCGTGCTTGACCCTTGTGTGAGAAGGGCTTCCTAGGACAAGATGTTGCAAATGGAATTTAACACTCCCTAACACAAGATGCTATTATGTGTTTTGTGCTTTTGGAGAGTGTATCTCTCTTCCTACTCCAAAGCGCTAGCCTAGCTAAATGTTGGTGTAATAGAGCCCTAGAAATGAGTTAATAAATAAATTTTATGATTACCCAGTGTTGTTAAGAGCTGTTGTTTACTCAAAGGAAACAAAGGTGAAACTTATGTTGTGTGACTCTGACCCAACAATGCAAGGATGAGAATGAAATGTATCATTTTTCGTTCAATGAATCCTATGGATGGGAGAGAGAGATAGTTTTCCAGATCAATCTTGAACTACAAGACAATTTCCTTTAAAATGCAAATGCAACAAATCACGCATCAAATAACAATTCTCTATTGCTTCTTTTTCAATAATTTCAACAATTTGATTTTCAATGTTTTCGAAGATGAAAATGATTTTTTGAAAGAAAAACGTTTTTTCACTTTTCAAAAAGGACCCACACTATGATAGCAAGAGTACTGAAAATCAAAAACCAATGAACAAGCAATGATAAAAACCCAATCTACTCTTTCAATGAAAACAAAAATAAAAAGAAAACCAATATAGTCTTTTCAATTACATAAGGAAAAATGATCTTTCAAACAACAAGAAAATGATAAAGACCAAGAAAAACTCAACTTTTAACCGATCACCGGTCGTCAACTAATCAAAGTCACTCAGATTCCGAAATCAGAGAGTATTGTTGCCAAGAAAAGTCATGAAACGAAAGTCAAGACAAAAGTGACAAGAAGAGCCTTGAAATCCTAAGACTGTTCATGCACGCAAACGAAGACAAGAAAAATCATCAATCAATGGTCTAAGAAACTCTTAGGAGGCACCTAGACTGATCTAGGTAGTTGAAGATGCCAAAACTCAAATCCAAATTTTTGAAAAAATGAGTTCGCAGGCTGGCAATACTACACAGTGCGAGAATCACTAATTCTCGCAGGTGACCCTTGAGCAGGGTGCAAGAACCTCGCACTGAATCCTAAAGGAAGAATGTGAACCCTACCAATTCTCGTAGGCTGCAGTGAAGTGCAGTGCGAGAATGTCTGAACATAGTCAAAATTTTGGAAAATGAAGCAAAATGTGAAAAAGCCTCTAGACCCAGAG
Organism: Picea glauca; assembly: GCA_000966675.3. Lineage (NCBI taxonomy): Eukaryota > Viridiplantae > Streptophyta > Pinopsida > Pinales > Pinaceae > Picea > Picea glauca. The sequence goes on along the minus strand of JZKD02S1051078.1, from coordinate 108,825 downwards.
GGCCTATCAGGATATCCGGAAGACTCAGAGATTGATAGGACAGGAGAAAAGTAAAACCAGAGAAAATGGCCACAGAAAAACACCAAAAACTGAAGATTCTAGGTTCGATCGGACTAATCGGTAGGTGCGGACACTAACTGATCTCCCTAACACAAGAGGACAGGACATGACTCTTTCCCTAAGTTTTGACCATTGAATCAATTAGTAGGAAGGAACAGGTAACATACCTTTATATCGCTTCCTAGGGTCTTTGTTGCTCCTGCTTCACTCCAGTGCTCTCATGAAGTCAAGACCAAGACAACACAAACCAACCAAAGTGAAGATAGCACAATATATTCAATAGTCAACCTATGTGTATGATCAAGGAATTACACAATAAAGTGAGATTAGCTTTATGGGAAAGGGACATGCCACTGTATCATATTAATTGAAAGTAAAGATTACAACCTGAGCCTTGATGTCGCAAACTTCCTTTCGATGGCTCTTGGCTCCCACACACACACTTGCTCAATCCTTGTATGAAGAAGATCCAATCTTCTTAGTAGACTTGTTGGGGTCTCCAAGTTGTTGTTCAAGCTTCAGTCCTTCACACAATTCTTTTCACCAATTCTCCAATGAATCTTGCTTAACCTTTTCCATGAGAATTCCCTCAATATATAGGAGAGAATGAATTAGTTACTTGGATAAGAATTATCCCACAATATCTGGGAATCCAGTACAAGGATAACCATTCAAATGCCAACCCATCCTTCTAGAAGATTCCCTTCTAGAAACATCGAGAATTCATCTTTTTCCATGATTTAGGAAGAGTTCGCACCCTAGTTGTTCAACACAGTGCGAGAAGTTTGCACCCTGGCTTAAGATAGCCTATGAGAATCAACATTCTCACACCCAAATATACTAGCAGCCTGCGAACCTTCTTCAAAAATGAGTTTTCTGGGAAGAGATGAAGGTAACTTTTCTCAGGAGAAAGTTCTTATGAAGAGCCTGAGTACACCATCATCAATACATCATCATGACAACCAAAATCATGGGTAACACGAAGTCCAAAATTGTGAAGAGAACCTTGATCTTTGATTAGGGAGAGTTGATCTAGTCCATAGATAAGGAGGGCGTAGATCTGAACGTCGATTTGGACATTATCGTCAAGAACGTGAGATCAATGATCCCGTGTCATTGTGGGGACAGAAGTTGTGAGGAGGTTAAGGAATCGAAGGCGGGCCACAATTTGAACCGTGGTTTCATCTGGAGGACACGTGTAGGCTGGGGAAGCATTTCGGGCCCAAGGGTGGCTTAACTCCAGACCGCTTGTGATCGTGCCCGTAATCACATGGTCATAGCCCCAGGTCACATCAAGTGAGGGCTTATCCGAAAGGGAGCTAACGCCGGCACTCTGATTTTTTGCACAGAGCGAAAAAGGGAAAGTCATGGGTTGTTGTCAGACCTACACCAAGAAGTTGAGGGGGGCTGTGTCTAGATATATAAGGGGAACTTTAAGGTTCCAGAGAGTCTTTCGACTTGAGAATCAGAGGATCCAAGACAGGGAGGTCACACAGCCCTATGGGGAAGTAGGGGGGCTACATTAGGTGGTATCAGAGATGATTTTAAAATTTTTTGCAGACAAAAGGAGAAAGGAGTAAAGGTTGTATCATTGGTGGTATCAAAGAAAGTTGATTTTTGTTTGTAGGTGATGTAGTGAAATCATGCCACACAGAAGGCGCAGAGCGAATGCAGAAATGGAAGAAGAAATGAAGCGACTTTGAATGAGATTGGACACCATGGAAACATCACAGAGAAGAGCACTAGACGCTAGTAATGTCAGTGAAGCTAAGGGTGAAGAAGCAGAGGGCAAAGAAAATGAAGTAGAGGATGTTGCACGGGATCGCTTGATAAAAGCTATTTCAAAGATAAGAGCCAGAGCAAGAATAGAGGTACCTATGTATGAAGGCAATTTAGAAGTTGAAGAATTGTTGGATTGGGTACGTGCTATAGACAAATACTTCGATTACAAAGATATCGAAGAAGACAATATGGTGAAGCATGCAGTGACAAGACTAAAAGTTCATGCAGTGTTATGGTGGGATGAACTGCAAGCCAAATGCAGGAGAAATGGTAAGCAAAAAATTAAAAACTGGGATAGTATGGTAGCCAAGTTGAAGGCCAAATTTATCCCAAAGGATTACCAAATAAATCTTTACAAAAGATTGCAAAACCTGAAACAAAGGGGTTTATCAGTGAAGGAGTACACTGAAGAATTTTACCGATTGAACATCAGGGTTGGACAGAAAGAGAATGAAGATGAGAAGATAGCCAAATACATCAATGGGCTGAGATATGAAATACAAGAGGATATCAGCATGATGCATGTCAATAAAGTCGAGGATGCTTCTCAAGCAGCCTTGAAAGCTGAGGAAAAATTGGCTAGGAAGCAAATCCAATGAAGCAGAGGCAAGGGAACTAGCAGAGAGAAGTTCCAAAAGTCAAAGCCTGAAGCTGACAAATAGCATAGTCACCATGAGAAGGGTGGAATTTCTAAAGAAGGATATCATGGAGGAAGATGTTCTTTTTCCAGAGGTAGAGGAAGAGGAAGAGCCAGAGAAGGCATGGTTAAATGCTATACCTGTGGAAAAGAAGGACACAAATCTTGGGAATGTCCCAACAAAAAGAGAGAAGGAGGCAAAGAAGCACACATTGTCGAAGCACAGAAACATGTGGAAGCAGAAGCAATGGAAGGAGGAAGAAACCTCATGATGAGGAAAATTCTTCTTAAACCAGAAAAGGAACCAGAGGAACCAGTTCAGCGAACAAGCCTATTCAGAACTGCTTGCAAGTTGAAAGACAAAGTTTTCAAGGTAATCATAGACAGTGGGAGCACTAACAATCTAGTATCCATGGAGATGGTGGAAAAGATGGAATTGAAGACAACTGCACATCCAAATCCATACAAGGTATTGTGGTTGCAGAAAGAACATCAAGTCATGGTAAGTCAACAATGTCAAGTTGAATTTAAAATAGGAGGTTACAAAGATGAAATGTTGTGTGATGTAATTCCTATGGATGTTTGTCATATTTTATTGGGGAGGTTGTGGCAGTATGACCGAAAAGTTATTCATGATGGAAGAAAGAATACCTATACCCTAGAAAAAAATGGTAGAACACATATGTTGTTACCCATAGAAGACAAAGATCAAAAGAGAGAAGCTAGTTCAAGCATACTTCTCATGAGTGGGAAGGAGCTCTTAAAAGAAGTCAAGAAGGGGAAAGAAATGCAGTTTGTTGTAGTGAGGAAGCCTGGAGTTATCCTTACAAATGCTTCTGTGGAAGATTTTCCTATAGAAATCTAGGAACTGTTAGAAAACTTTGTTGATATAGTAGTGGATGAGTTACCACACTCATTGCCCCCCATTAGGAGCATAAGCCATCATATTGACTTTATTCCAGGAGCTAGTTTACCAAACAAAGCAACTTATAGGTTGACACCTAGAGAGAATGAGGAGGTCAAGAATCAAGTCCAGGAGTTGTTGATAAAGGGTTAGTCAGGGAAGGCCTAAGCCAGTGTGCAGTACCGACTGTGTTATTTCAAAGAAATATGGGGGATGGAGGATGTGTACGGATTCATGAGCCATCAATGAGATAACCATTAGATACAGATTCCCTATACCAAGGATGGATGATTTGATGGATTGGTTGAGTGGAGCAAGCTATTTTTCCAAGATAAACGTGAAGAGCGGATATCATCAAATACAGATGAGAGAGGGAGATGAATGGAAAACAACACTCAAGACAAACGAAGGATTGTTTGAATGGTTGGTCATGTTGTTTGGGTTGAAAAATGAACCAATCACATTTATCAGATTGATGAATGATGTGTTGAAAGACTTCATAGGAAAATTTGTCATAGTATATTTGGATAACATACTAATCTTCAGCAAGACGAAGGAAGAACACTTAAGACATTTGACCTTAGTGATGGAAAGGTTGTAGCAAGAGAAATTGTTGATAAATCTGAAGAAGATTTCTTTTATGAAGAAGGAGCTCATATATTTGGGGTTCGTAATCTCTTCAAATGAATTGAAGATGGATCCAGAAAAAGTGAGAGGGATCAGAGAATGGTCGTCGTCGAGCATTATATTTGAGGTAACAAGTTTTCATGGGTTAGCGAGTTTTTATAAGAAATTTATTAGAAATTTCAATGGCATATGTGCACCCATGTTGGACATTGTGAAGAAGAAACACAAGTCCTTCAATTGGACAGAGGAAGCTAAAAAAAGTTTCAAATTGTTGAAAGAGAAGATTACAGAGAAACCAATTCTGGTCTTACCAGATTTTGGAAAAACATTTCAGGTGAGATGTGACACAAGTGGATTCGCTATTGGAGAAGTCCTGAGTCAAGACAATAGGCCAGTTACTTATTTCAGTGAGAAACTGAATGACGCCAAGCAAAAGTATTCCACGTATGACAAGGAATTTTATGTGGTGATTCAAGCTTTGAAAAAATGGAGGCATTATCTAATTCCTAAAGAACTTGTCTTGTACAGTGATAATCATGCTTTGCAATTTATTACTAGGAAAGAAAAGTTGAATCAGAAACATGCAAAATGGGTAGAATTTATGCAGAATTTTACTTTTGTTTTTAAACACATTGTTGGAACTGCTAACAAAGTCGCAGATGATTTGAGGAGGAGGAGTTTGATTGTACAAGAATTCCAGGTGGAGACCTTGGGGTTCGAACACCTCAAGGAGATGTATAAAGAAGATGCACATTTTAAAGAATATTATGAGGCATGCAAGAATCCTTTATTGGGAGACAGAAGCACGTGGACTGAATATTTGATCCAAGATGGATTATTGTTCAAGGGAAACCAATTATGCATTATGAAGTTCTCTATGAGAGACAACCTGTTGAAAGAGAAACACAACGGAGGTTTAGCTGGACATTTTTGTCACAATAAGACATTTACACAGGTGAGCAATCCGTATTATTGGTCGAGCATGAGAGCGGAAGTGAAAAAGTTTGTGAACAAATGTAGGATTTGTCAGTATGCAAAAGGAAGACAACAGAACATTGGTTTGTATCAGCCATTACCAATTCTAGAAAGGTCGTGCGATGCAATCAGTATGGATTTTGTTTTGGGATTGCCTAGAACTCAAAAAGGGAGTGATTCCATATTTTTTGTGGTGGATAGATTCTCAAAAATGACACATTTCATGCCATTCCAAAAGACAAGTGATGCCACACACATCGCCAATTTATTTTTCAGAGAAGTAGTGAGACTACATGGATTGTCGAGGAGCATAGTTTTAGACAAAGACACCAAATTTTTAGGACACTTTTGGAGGAATCTATGGAAGAGGCTGGAGACGATACTTTAGCATATCACCCTCAGATAGATGGATAGACTAAATTAGTAAACAGAAGTCTCATAAACTTATTGAGAAGTTTAGTCACTGAGCAAGGTCAACAATGGGATCAGATTCTAGCACAGGCAGAATTTGCATTCAACAATTCAGTGAACAGGAGCACAGGAAAAAGTCCATTTGAAATTGTGTATAGTGTACATCCAAGAGGGATTACGGAGTTGCGAGATTTGATTCAAGATGAGCTTAGAAGTGCTGGAGCAGAGGATTTTGCAACAGAAATGCAGAAACGCCATGACAGAGTCAGAGAGAAGCTACAAGACAGCAGTCAAAAATACAAGAGCAGAGTTGATCAAAAGAGAAGAGAAGTTCAATTCAAAGTTGGAGATGAAGTTTTATCTCATTTGAGAAAAGAGAGGTTTCCAAGGGGAATGTATAACAAATTGAAGATGAAGAAGATAGTACCATGCAAGATTCTCAAAAAATTCGCAGCCAATGCTTATGAGATTTAGTTTCCATAACATGTTGGGATATCACTGATATTCAATGTTGTGGACCTCTATCCTTACAGGAGAGATGAAGCAGGAGAATCAGATGATCAGAAATAAATTCAGTGGGAAGAGAAATTTCCCACGTCAAAAAAACCTCAGATGGAGAAAATTATTGAACAGAGGGATGGAAAGAAAACCAGGAGAAAGACATATCATGAATATTGGTGAAGTGGAAATATAATCCAATGGAAGATGGAAGTTGGGTCACAGAACCTGATATTTTGAAGCATGGAAAGGCAGTGCAGGAGGTCATGGACAGGAGTCCATGAAAAATTTTAACTAGAGGAGTATGATGTAGGAGCATCGCCTTCAAAGTCAACAGTGCACGCGTGGAGGCAGACGAATGACACCTCAGTAATGACAGAGTTTCAAATCAAGCATTTAACTCAGAATTTAATCGTTTGTTGAGATATTTTTGTAACAACATTTTTAAAATGTAACTTGTTTGTAAAGTCTCGAAGGACTGTAAGAAACTACAGATATGTAGTGTTGACTCTATCTGGCAATAACTAGTAGTTATTGTAATAGAACAGAGTAGGTAATAGCTTTGAATTTGAAATGATAGATTTCAGAATAGGACGAGAGAGCTCGTGGAGCGGTCCTTAGATAGTTTTTTAGTATTTCATTGCAATAGATCAGAGTGGATAGACAAGATAGAGAGATCAGTAGAGCAGAGTAGAGTAGCAGAAACACTATGTATTTTGTTTTTCATGAATGAATAGAACAAACAGAAATTGTCCTAAATGCTTGGACTGTGTTCATCTCATGTGTGATTGAATGAATGTTGATTTCTATGTGTGTATGATTTAGTTAGTTCATTCATGTACGATTGTTCGAGAGATTAACTGTATGAGTTCATGACGAATCTGGTTGAGTTTCAATCGTTTCTCTTCTGATACTTGTATGCAAGGTGTGCATCTCGAACGCAAGGAGTGCATCAACTAAGTCTCTGATTTTCTCAGAGAATTTTAGAGAGAGAACCAGAGAAACTCAGACCAAGTGCAAGGTGTGCACAGTGTCAAGAAGCCAACAAGCTTCGAAGGACCAGCACAGAAGAATGCCAGGTGGGCGAGAAGCATTTTCTTTTCAAGAAAATCCTTCGAAATGAGTTATTCGAAATCCTGAGGATGCAAGGTGTGCGTGGGAGATCAAAATCATTTTAAGGATAGAATCTCAAAAGAGATAAAACTTTTCACGAGTGTTGACGAAATCCCAGAGGTGGATTCATCGGGAGAACAAAGGTTGGGAGCCTTTGAAAATGGATAAATCTTCCAGGCAGAGAGATATCAAAATCTTAGGAGGAGGAGCGACACTAATTGAGTGATCGGTTGTGGAGAAGAACATAGATAGGTAGATCTGTGTTCAAGTAGAGGAGGAATGAGCACAAGGGAATTAGATCTCAGCCATCATATCTAAGCACATGCACCGACAGTTGTTGGATCCAAAGGAACGTGCATGAGTTTTAACTCTTTGGATTTGCACAGGAGAGAGGGTTTTGCAAGGTCGTGAAATCTCATCATCATCAGAACTGTCCATCGAAAGGGACGTGTGGTAAACGATCAGCATTTCGCTAACCCATGACTCAAAGAAGTCAAAGGGAAAATTCCTGAAACTCATGAAACGTAAAATCAGAAAAAGATCCCAGCCGTTGATTGAGGAGAGATCTGGACCGTTGATTGTCCAGGGAGAATTTCGGCATTTCAAGGATCGGGAGAATGGAGGTGAAGAATATTTCGACTTCGCAATATGTGAAATCCTGACGAGATCTGGACCGTTAGATCCAGAGGAGTGCGAGTCGTCAAATTTGGAGTGTCCCGAAATATCGAAATTTCAGAAGACGAGGATGTGAAGGAAATTGTGACTTGGAAGTCGCAAGTCGTGAAATCCCGATTCGCGAAAGGAGATTTTGGATTGTCAGATACAGAAGGGACATGTGGCAAAGACCTGAGAATTTCAGGTAAAGACCTGAAGAAATCCTAGGCCATCTGATCTAAGAGGATACGTGACAAGATTTCGCGTATTTGAGGAGAAGGAAAAGGGTTCGAGATTTGAGATCTCAGAAGTCTGGAGCCTAGAGGAAATCTCGATCATCGATCGAGAAGGGGTCATTGGACCGTTGATCTAGTTTGTAAGATCAAACACCCAAGTGAAGGCAGTGTTAGAATATAATGGATGTGCCTGTTTTACCATTGACAATATCTCTAATGTCACCCAACCATAGGCCGAAGCCACCCTTCGAGCACCTTAAACTTGACAGAGAATCACTCTGGAAGCAAACCCTAGGCTAGATATCCAAACAAAGGGTAGCGCACCTTTCCAAGGATAGCGCACCAACAAGAGTTGATCAGATGTTCCAAACCCTAGACAAGAGATAGTCCAAGCCAAACATGATCTACTAGCTGCAATGGTAGCTCTCCTCAAACCTGCACACAAGTTGTTGCTCTGCAATTCTGAGACGGCCTGCCAGAATTCCTATATTTATACTAATTCTAGCTAACTGCCTGGGCCGAATTCTCATTCTGGGTATCTGTCTGTTCAGTATATATCAATTATTCTGGCTGACTTCTTCTCTTGGAGGCTAATAACCTAATACAAATTATCTTCTTGAGCCGACAAGTCTTCTAGGGTTATTAGCCAACTCATTAGGGTTTCTTCTTGCTCCCCGGAGTATTCTATTCTATCCAAGTTTACACATAGAGGTAAATACCTCCCGTAGCTACCATAATATCAACACACCCTCCTAACTAAGGAGGTATTACAGGTAATGGTCTTGAGCACAAAACATACTACTCACCCAGTAGCATCAACATAGTCATCTAGACTATCTCATGACTAGATCATGAGCACCATCATCACCACCATCAGTGTCATCAGCTGCATCATCTCTCGAAACCATACTCCATCTAAGTAATCATACATGATGATAGATAAGTCACTCACGGCACAGAGTGATACAAGAGCCATTCTTCTAATCTGGACATGTGTCCTATAAGAGTAGATGTTCTGAACCATTTTGCGTCTGGGAAATCTTTGTCCTTTAATCATTCATCTGGTTGATAATCATCAAAGTAATCAGAACAAAATAGAACACAACTGTGTCTATCCATAGTAGTACATAACTACAATCCAGTGGTACACTACCACACCAAGTAGCAAACAAGTACTTGATTAGTAACGTATAGTCACGAACAGTGGAACACATCCACCACAGTAGTATACATCTATTGTCATACAGTCTTCATAACAGTCATCTGATATCAACCTGCATAGAAACAATGTTATGATATAAATTGAATCATCTGGGCCAATATTTCACTCACATCTGTGAGATCTGAAAGAATATTTTCCCTTAGAGTAGAACATCAACGAAGGGCTATCTGCCTTATTCTTCTCAAACAAGGAAGAATGGTTGTTCTGATTTATGAACCTCGACCATTCCTCACCCTGGGCCATTCCTTTGACACTAAACAAAGTGTAACCTGGAGAGAATGAATCTGCCCTAAGGAATGTATGTCCCTGATTGTTGAGCCTAGACCATTCCCCACCTTGGGCCATTCCTCCAACACTAAACAAAGTGCAACCTGGAGAGAATGAATACACCCTAAGGAATGATTGTTCGAACCATTTCCTCTGTTAACCACAAGAGGAAAAGATTGTCCTATACCAGCCTCCAAAACAGACCATTCCTCATGTTAACCACAATGAGAAATCATTGTCCGGTGAGGCGGGACAGTCTTCTTGAGTAACCCTCAAGAAGAGAGACTGCCCTAGACCACTCCCCATGTTAGCCACAATGGGAAGTCATTTTCTATGGTACATCAACAATCTGGACCATTTCCCATGTTAACCACAATGGGAAATCGTTGTCCATCAGAAATCTCAATCCACTTTTCAAACTGGAAAGAATCTTCTTTTCTTGGACCATTTCTTCGAACTGAAAAATGACTGTCCATCAATCAATAATACATCAGTGCTCCCTCCCAACCTGGGAATCATCTCTTCCTTTTTCAATAAGGAAGTCGTCTCCATGAGCTCCAGCTTGAGTACGCAAACTCTTTCATCTTGAACAAAAGTTTCATCAAAATGTCTGCTTATCTGCTCAACTGTGGAGATATGTATTGGAGAACCACTTTCTCCTTTCTGGACTTCATCACAGATAATGTAATGCTTGATTTCAAATGTACTTCGGTCTGGAACACTGGTCTTCTTTGAAGGCTTCATGTAGCTATGATCAATAAAGTATATCATTGTTTGGAAAACTGGAACATATGCATGTGGCACCTCTTCTGTCATCATGAGATCTTTGTCATGGATTGGCAATCTATCATCCTAATCTTCTGAGTAATCATTATGCTATAATATCTTTGTTATAGAGAATCTTCACCATGCTTCTGTTGTGCACTGGAAATTGTGTTCTTCAATCTGCATACAAGGGTCTCTTTCTAGTATGCCTCAAAGTCTTGAGTTTGCTCTTCATACGCTCTTTATTCAATTTCTCTGGAGAACATTCTTTGCATTCATCTGATTTAGAACTCCAACCCATAGATGATATAATGACTCATGTAGAGGTATTTCTAGTTTATCGGAATGAGTAATCATCATAGTCTTCTCCCTCCATCTGGGAGAACCTCTAGTTCTGGATCTTGCAATGCTTTCATTCATAAGTCTTCCATACATTGTTATTCATCACAACTTTCAGTTCTACTTGATTGCTTTCATATCAACCTGGTAATCTTGTGATTCTTGATACAATGACTGGTTGTCCAGGCTTCTCTTCTTTCTTGGAATCTTCATATTCTTCTTCATGTTTTTCTTTAGCCTTGGGTCCATGGAGTTTCTTATAGATTCCATGCCCTAAAGATTCCACTTTTTCCTTTCATCATAGGATCACGGATGTGAATGGACAACCAGGGATATTTTAAGGCTTCTCTTCGAAGAAGACTTCTTGAACACGTATTTCTTTTCATGTTTTCTACCATGGATATATACTTCATCATTTTCAATGGATCGTAGGATTAGCTCCCTCTTAATCCTTGCTTCATGTATGAATGCATGCTCTTCTTTATGGTGATATATAATCATCTCCCTCCATCTAGAAGATTCCACGTTTCCATCTACATCATTATTGTCTTCTGCAAAGCGTCATAAGTCTTTCTCCAATTTTCTCTTAATTGTTGACTTCTTTCTTCTAGGTTTCTTCAAGATTGATTCTGATTTCGGCTTATCTTGTAATAGCTTCCACAAGATTTGTTTGATATATTTCATCCTTTCTTGTATAGTGATAG
>JZKD02S1051078.1:66439-85363 GCA_000966675.3 Picea glauca | reverse complement strand
AAATCTAATTTGGCATTCATATGGAAAAAAATTGAATGTTAAAACAACACCTTTTACTATCCCATTTATCTATTTTCAACCCTCTTAGTTCCCTTTAGACTCCATATGCTCAAGTGGATTTTTGATTTTAGTCATTCTATCTCAACCACCTTAATTATATAATCATTAAGACTTTCAAAATTTCCATTTTACTAAAATTAATTATCCATCTAAGCTTAGCCTCAGATTACATGGATTTAATAATAATAATAACCCAATAGAATGAATAGTATATACTATCGGATCCTCAATTTTCAATTATGATCAAATGCACTATGGAAAGGATTTCACCATAAATTGATCAAGCTTTTAAAAAAATTCAATTTGATATGTGAGTGTGAGAGGAGAGAAAAAATTATTTATTTTTCCATTTCAAATGATCATGAGAAATCATCATATGTCATAGGTATAGTTGGTATCAACATGACCTTATGCTTATAGTTAGGTATTATTTGAAGGAAATACCTCTCTTGTGTTAGAGGAGAGTTAGCTTAAAGTAAGAAGAGGTGCTACTTTATGGTGAGAATGATAGCCTTCTTGAGTTACTTTTAAGGTTGCATCCATTATTAGGGCCTTGTAACTTAAGTGCAACTTTGGGCTATAACATGAATGATCTTATACTTATGGGATATAGAGCAATTTATATCAATACTTGTTCGAGGTTTTGTATTTAGAGTTTAATGTTTATGAATTGTTGTCTACATTAATAAGTATTTATAATGTAATGTTTCCCTTATATTGATAGTTTGATAGATCATTGTTGAAATCAAATCATGGAAATAAACACAGTGTAGCTCCAAGAGGATCATAGAAAAAGGAACATCTTATAGGTTGACATGAAGACACAAGGATCAAGACATGGCAACATAGTATATCCTTGTTGTTAGTGTTACAAATTGTAGCTCACAGTTGTATGACTTGTGGATAGAGATGTTCTACTTGGAGTCCACTTCCATAAGAAAAATATGTTCGTTGTTGTCTCTCTTGCAAAGATTTGTTAGTGTATTATCTACTACTTCTGCAAAAACCACCACCACATTTAGCATTCAATGGTTACACTGACAAAGCTTACCTAAATTAAATAGACAAGACATATAGTTTTGATTATAGGCCAAACAAAAGAACGAATTTATAGACTTATAGACGCTCCTTGTAGCAAGGGTTAAGAGCTTTCAACAAGTGCTACTTTGGTGCTTCCTTGTTAGAAGAAACACTAAAGCTTCCAAAAACGAACAACATAGGTCTAAAGATGATGTTTGACATACATGTTGAAATTATGCTTAAGCTTATACTGAGAGGGTGGGTGAATCAATATAAGATACTTTTTACTTTATTTAACCATGTAACATACCCAGCCACCCACGAATCAAGAATGCTACTCCAAAAACTCACTTCAAGATTGATTTTGAAATATGATACCATTTAATTTATAGAGAAGCATGAAAGAAACATGATAACATCACATGCAATAATCAATATTCATGCTACAACATAAAAAAAAATTAATATAATGACATGCACAACAGTGACCAACAAGCATGCCATACCAATCTCAGAGACAATAATTAATACACAGTGGAAATAAATATATAAATAGAGAAACACATGATAGAGAGCACTTGTCTTAATCAAAAACATTCACCAATTGGATGTAGACCAAGGACGTTCCACTCAACCATAAAAATTATTGTTCCAAGTCTCAACAGCGGGTCACCCTCAAGCCAGCGCTATGAATCCACAAGGACGGTTCTAGGGTGTCACTCAATTTCCAAAACCAGTTAGCACTCAAGCTCTCACAGGTTCCTCAACACACAACAATCCAAAATACACTAGCTCTCTTCTCTCCAACCTGCACAACCCAAGAGAATGAACCCCCTTCTCTGCCACACAATTCCTTGGGTTGTCTACCTCCTTCCAGGGCTCCAGTGCATCTGGTCAAGAATCTTCATGCTAGGACTCTCGGGACTTGTAGTTGTGAATAAAATTTAGTACATGCCAATGCATCTCAGGCATGCAAGCATTAATTCATGGTTGGAATACACCAACAGTCACTACAACCAACCAACAATGGCTTCTCTCCCAGTAATTCGTTTTTTCTTTTTCCCACCAAGATCAAGGATGAATGAGCAATAATGAATGAGTGAAAGTGTGAATGGGGATAATAGAATAAAGAGTGTGAACAATGAATAATGAATGAACCCCCAAACAACCCAAAGATAGGTTTAAATATTTACTTGAAAATCAAGAACCACATGAACTTTCCCCAAGAAGCACATGTAACCACTTCTCTCCATTAAAAAAATTATGGGTAAATTAAATATGATAAAATGACTTATCCCCTTAAGCCCCCTCTCTCATGGAATCATATCCCTCTATAACTCTCATCCTTGTTTATCTAGCAGCCAATAATGTATTTTATTATTATTAATGATCAAAACATTACATTTCATAGGCACGTTGGTCTCTTTAATTGTTTGGGCACTCTGACCTTTCATCAAATAAACAAAATACATTATTTAATATGGGGACTCAAAACTGGAGTATTGCATTCCCCTCCCCCTTATTTTGACATTGTCGTCAGTGCATTTACAAAACAGAAATCAAAATTTCAAAATTTATTCAAAAAGTCATGGGTACTCTACCCGCATGGCATCTTTATGCTCCCAAGTAGCATCTTCAGGACCATAGCAGGTTCACTGAACTTTTACCAGCTCTATAACTCGATTCTGGAGCATTTTGACTTTTTTGTCCAATATGCGCATTGGTTGGACCTGAAAGTCTCCATCTGGCTCTACCTGATTCAAATTCCAATCAATAGCATGGTTAGGATCATGTATATACTTTTTCAACAAAGAAACATGAAATACATTATGCACATTCATGGAAGCAGGCAATGCAATCATATATGCAATTGGCCCTATTATGTCCAAGATCTCAAATGGACCACATAATCTGGTTGCTATCTTTGTACAACTTCCCAACTTCAATGAGCTCGTCTTGGGATTCACTTTTAAAAGAAAATGCTCCCCCACTTTAAACTATTTAGTTGTCTTGTTCTTATCTGCATAACTTTTCTGTCTATCTTGAGCTTCCTATAAATTTTGTTTAATCCTAACCATCTGGTCTTCCATACCCTTGAGCAATTTTGGCCCAAGTATTACTCTGTCTGCTGGGTTGTCCCAACTCACTGGAGTATTGCACTTTCTACCATACAAAGCTTCAAATGGGATCATCTTCAATGAAGCTTGATACCCATTATTATAGGCCAACTCAACCAAATGCAAGTAATCTTCCCACTTAGATGGTTTATCCATCACATACATTCTCAACATGTCTTCAATCACTTGGTTGACTCTTTATGTCTGCCCATGTGACTGTGGATGGTAATGTGTGCTAAAATTCATATTTGTACCAAATCCTTTAAACAAACCCCTCCAGAAATTTGGAGTAAACATTGTGTCTATGTCTGAAACAATTGTCTTAGGTATCCCATGCAACCTACCAATTTCCCTCATATAAATTTCTACAATATTAGTTGATGTATAAGTCATCCTAACAGGAACAAAATGATCATCATTTTCCAATTTATCCACAACTACCATTATGGAATCATGTTGCCTTGTTGTCCTGGGCAATTTAGTTATAAAAGAAATGGTTAACACTTCTCATTTTCTCTCTGGAATTGGCAATGGTTGAAGCAAACATGTTGGGTGTCTATGCTCAACTTTTACTCTCTGACATTCCATACATCTGGCAACGTAATCAACAACATCCTTCTACATTCCAAGCCAAAAGAATTGGCTTGTTACTGCTGCAATTGTTTTTTGGTAACCGGGATGTCTGGCATATGGAACATTATGCATTTATTTTAACACCAAATTCCTAAGTTCTCTGAAACTAGGAACATAAATTATATTCGTATGCATAAGTAATCTATCTTCCTTAATCTCGTACCCTTTAATTTTCTGATGTACATTTTCTTGTTGTAAACTTTATTTTACCTATAGGTAATGCTGATCTGTAACAACAACATCTAAAATTATACTCTTTAAATCTGACGGATGCATACTAACAGTTGTAGCATGCATGAGATGTACTCTTTTGTTGAGTGCATCAACAACTTTATTTTCTTTTCCCTTGATATGCTTGATGTCAAAGTCATACTCACTTAAGAATTCCAACTATCTTGTTTGTCTAGAATTCAAAGTTGGTTGTTCAAAAATATATTTCAGACCACTATGGTCTGTCCTTAATTCAAATATCTTTCCCATGAGATAATGTCTCCACATATTCAATGCATTGACTATGGTAGCAAGCTCCAAATCATGTGTGGCATAATTCCTCTCATGTTCTTTAATCTTTATGGACTCATAACCAATTACATGTCCATTTCGAGTGAGGAATCCACCAAGTCCTTCCTTGCATGCATCTGTACATACCACAAAATTCTCATTTGGGTCAACGATCTTTAAAATAGGTGAACTAGTAAGCAATTCTTTCAACAAATTAAAGTTCTCTTCACACTCAGTCGTCCATTCAAATTTAATTCCCTTCTTTTGCAAAGAAGTGATGGGATGAACAATCTTAGAGAACCCTGCTATAAACCTCATGTAGTATCTGGCTAATCCCATAAAATCTCTTACTTCTGAAACATTCATGGGTGTTGGCCATCCTCTAATGGCTTCAATCTTTCTGGATCTACTGCTATACCTTGTTCTGAAATAATGTACCCAAATAATGGATTTGTTCTTGGTAAAAAAAACACTTACTAATCTTGGCATACAACTGATGTTCCCTCGACACTTGCAACACCAACCTCAAGTGATGTTCATGCTCTTCCTCAGACTTAGAATAAAGAAGTATGTCATCCAAGAACACAATGACAAACTTATCCAGATAATTTCTAAATATGCCATTCATTAAGCACATAAAGACATCTGGTGCATAGGTTAGTCCAAATGGCACCACCTACAAACTTGTAATGTCCATAATTGGTTTTTAAGGTTGCCTTATTGATGTCTTCTTCCTTGATTCTTACCTAATGGTATCTGGATCTCAAGTCTATCTTTGAAAATATCTTTTCCCCTCTTAGTTGATCAAAGAGGTCATCAATTCTAGGTAGAGAGTATTTTTTCTTTATTGTGGCTTTATTCAGTTGTCTAAAGTTGATACATAACCTCAATGTTCCATCCTTATTTTTGACAAAGAGTATTGGTGCTCCCCGAGGTGAAATACTTGGGCATATGTACCCTTTCATCAACAATTCCTCCAACTGCATTTGTAATTCTTTTAATTCAGGTGTACTCATTTTGTAAGGTGTTTTTGATACTTGGGCAACTCCTGGAACTAAATCAATAGAGAAATCTATCTCCCCCTTCGCTGGAAATCTTGGTATTTCTTGGAATACATCTTCAAACTCTTGCAATACTGGAAAATCTTCAAGGCTTGGACCTTTTGTCTTTTCTTCCTCTTCCACATGAGCTGCATACAATCAACATCCTTTCCTAAAACATCTCTTCAGTTGTAAGGATGAAATATCCCTTATAGAAATGGGTCTTGTAATTCCTTTCATAGTGCTATGTTTTCCTTCTTCATCAAGACATGTAAATGTATTGTTATGACAATCTAGGACAGCATGGTGTTTTTCCAACCAATCCATTCCAATTAGGATATCATAAGATCCTAATGGGATGATATTCATATCAACATTAATACTCACTCCATTCATATTTATTGGGCAGCCTCTGACCATCTCATTGATCTTTTTTTTTGTTACAGTGGCTAGTTGAACCAAACTTGACTTTTCAAGCTTACTTTTCTCCAAATGTAATCTATCCACTATTTTATGATCAATGTAACAATGACTTTCTCCTAATCAATTAAAATAGCAACAGGTTGATTAATGATCTTACTTTCCACTTCGATCATATTGGATTGGTACTTTGTTTGTCGATGTTCTAAGGTTGCATATATCTTTCCCATGTCCTCCACTATTGTAGCCTCTTGGATGTTGTGCATGGTCTTCACTTTATCTCCTCTATAAGGGAAATCCTTGTATAGGTGATTTTCTTTGCACCCCCAACATTGGATTGGCAGTATTCCTCTTTTCCCCAAGGAATATTCTTTCTTGGATTAATCTTAAGCAGACTGATCTTGTTGATTTTTATTGGGGCTATTTCTATTAAAAGGGGGTTTGAATCCCTTCCTCCTCTGATCAAATTTCTCCTTCTTCTTATCCTTCCAATATTTCTGCATGGATTCTCGGCCCTTCCCTTGCTCATACAAGTACTTAGCTTTCCTAATGGTCTCAGTCAATGTCCTAAGCTCATCATATTGAATCTTCTCTTTATAAAATGAAGGCGGTCCACTAAGAAACCTTTTTTATTTCACCTTCTCATCTTTTGTAAACCCCACATACTTTAGCAGTCCCAAGAACTTCTTTTCATATTCTACCATGGTCATGCTTCCCAGCTTGAGTTCAAAGAACTCCTACATTTTCTTGTCACAAAAGTGCTCTGAAAAGTACTCCTTCTGGAAATATTTCTTGAATTGCTTCCAAGTGATCCTGCTCTCATTAATATGCTCAATTCGCTTCAATTGATCCCACCACATAGCAGTGTTTCCATGTAAATGGTATGTGACAATCCTTGTCTCTAGGTTTGATGAGTAGTTATGCAATTGAAAATACCTCATGAGTCCAAGCAACCATGATTCAACATCATATTCCCTTTCTCTTTCACCATCAAAGGATGGTGGCTTAAGCTTACTCAGCTCTCCTTGCAAATGGTCTAATTCTTATCTTCTTCTTTGGTGTCTAACAAGAGATACTTATGGACTACTTATGGAGTCTTCAGATGCATAAAATTTCCTTGTTGAGTAAGGCGGTGAGTGATGTCTATGACTTCTGCTAACACTTCTTGAACGACCAGCTCTTATGTAGTTATCTCTTCTTTCATGATATCTACCTTCTTCCTCCTGCTTTGAGTCTGATCCATTCCTTGCTTGCCTATGCAACTGATTTAGGCTTTGCATCACTTGAGAATTTATTTGATTTTGTTCTCTCATAAACCTCTCATTGTCTACTTTGTAACTATGCACTTCTATTTTCATGCTTCTCACAACCTCTATTAGGGTTTCATGTCCCCCTCTGCTTATGTGCCCATTGGATTCTGTCTCTGGATTACCAACACTAATATTTTGACCTTTGGCTTCTTTATCATGATTGAAGGCTCCCTCTCCTTCCTCCATTTCTTGAATTTGAAATCTTGTCTTGAACTAATATGGTTATACTCCCTAATTCTGCAAAATGTGCAAGCAACCATTTTGTTAGAATTATGCATATTATAAAAAAATTGCCAAAAATTGCTACAGGTCTTTTTTCTGCTCAATTCATGAAGAAATGTATCATTATTATCCAAATTATAAAAATTCAATTTTATTCTCCTCTGGATCAGCTTTCCAACAAATATACTCATTCCTCTTTCCGATCTGTGAGCTAAAAGTTATTGCTTCTTGAAAAATCCACTTTCACCCTTTTTATGCATTTTCTCCATTGGTGCAAGTTATTGAAGTGTGAACTTTTGTAAACTACAGAAGAAAATATATCAGGAAATAGAGAAAATTTTATATGAGACATAGTTAATAATATTGACAGTTAATTCATAACTCTCCAATTTTCAATTTGATACACCAATCAAAAACTACAACAATCTAGAATTTGCAACTTTGTCATTTTTCACCCATTTTTCCAGATTGGAATTTTTAGCAAAACTGACTATCTTACAATTTGTGCATTTATGGAAAAATTTCACTAAACTAAAGTTGTTTTTCTTGATGAGTATATTAAATGTTGAGTAAATAAAATTTTCCAATTTTGTGATCTAGGGTCACTTTTCCTCCTTTAAAAATCTCAAGAGCCCCCAAAAAGTGGCCCAGAATAGTGGATGTTGGCCTATTTCAGCATCCCCATTCAAATCCCCTTAGGATTTATTCATTTACTTCATGGGTTATTTGCGTGTCTGATTTTTGGACTCTCTCTAAGAGTTTCAGCTTAATCTGGATCCCTGCCAATGATCAGGACCCATATATTTAAAACCCACTATTTTTCATTTTTTGACAAATCCAAGTAGAATTGGACAATGGCACTCTTTGGAACTCTTGTATATCTCCTCTCTACGGAAAAAAACCCATAAGTTTCATCTCAATTCGACTTAATATTCTCTAGTTATGGCCAAAATACGAAAATGGCTCCAAACTTCAGTTTTTTTTTAATTGTGGAACAATTTTCCCTAAGTGCGATCTGCACCGTCGATCTCAAATCAGAAGAATTATGGATCGTTGATCTTCTTTCTATCGACGATCAACGATCGATGATTTCCTTGCAAAACAAACCTTCCCACTGATCTTCCCAATGCCTGATCACCGACTATCAGCCATTGACCATTTTTCTCCGTAAACCACAAGTCGCCCACGAATATCGTCGATGCCCGATCACTAACCATCGGCCATCAGTCATCTTCCCCGATAAACCCAGATTTTTCACAAATCTCACCGAACCTCGAGCATCTGTTAGGGACCTAACCCCTCACGTAGGTATAATAATATATTTCCATGTAATAAAGGTCAATATTAATAAGGCCTAGCAATAAGGAAGAATAAATCAAATGTAAGAAGACCTAATAGAAGCTTTCGCTTCTAGAAGGATCTTCCTCTAGATTGTTATTTTTATATACATATTTAGTATAAATAGGATTCAAGGGTATGATAAGTTTTGTCTTGGATATTATTGTAATAGAGCTTTGCTTTGTTGGAGGTTGTCCCCTCGAAGAGGCAAGTGAACATTGCTCTCAATAATCAAAGTGCTCTTTCAAGTGTTATTCTGGAATATTACAAGTGGTATCAGAGCACCTTCATCGGCAGAAAATTGTGGGTTAAATTTTTATCAGGGTAGAGACATATTCTGGTGTCTTTAAGCTACAGAGATCTGTCGTTACGCGCATAAACATGCGGTCGAGGATTCATACACACAGGAAATACAAGTGGTACTTAAGCGCACATCTGTTGGCCACCCTTGTAACCCATGTTGGTACCCCTTCGAGTGGTAGTGCATCAGACAACACCTGTATACGGTTCGACCTAGATCTCCTGAATCCCTCCATAGATAAATCGATCGGTCGCCTGAATGCTATAGTGCCATCAAGAACAACACTCGGGAAGATACTCTCTAGTACCTAGGTAGTCGGTTAGTACGACTAAGGGCACGGTCTAGCCTCCTTAGTTGGTGCCCTGAGATATTGGGCCAAGTACTACTGTTGGACCCTGCACGTATATCAGAGAGCTATAGCAGAGGGCAAACCCTTTTCTATAGAACCCTTGAATACCCTAACCCTTTGGAAGGAAACAAAAAAAGAACAGATAAGATCTATTGTCGCGCAACTGTGTTTCCTACATTCGGGTTGCGAAATTACTACACATTTCTTCTTGTTAAGCATTTGGGCATTTTATCACTGCAGTATGTTGACGCTTAAAATTGCAGCGATGAATATTGCTCGCAAATGATTGCCAAGCTCTATTATTTATTTATAATAATAATAATAAACTAGTAGGTGGGATCCCCTTGTAGACTAGTGGTGCTATGATGGATATATTGTGCTTATATATTTTGTTTGTTATTGTGATGATGACAGCACAGTCTTCTACAGTTTGATGATTCAAATTATGGTTTAAAATTTTTTGGTGACATAAGCTGGTGGTTGATTATTGCATGGCACTGGATGGTTTTGATGTCCATTCGCAAATTATATTAAGGCTTCCCTGTGGATAAAAGGATCATTATCAGTTTTGTTTCACATTGCAATTAAACATGGGTTAATTGTTTTATTATGAGTCGCCATGGGTTAATTGTTTTATTTATGATCTTGATAAAGGATGATATGGGATCTTATTCAAATAAAAGTATTATGTACAAGCCCTAATGTTATATGTAATTGTGACAAAAGAAGGGTGCATAAACCCTTGTTTCTAGACTTATGTGCTTTGTTAAACGTTATGTGTGAGGCATATGTGGTAATGTTATAGCACATGGTTATTTTTAAAAGAATTTGGCAATACTTGGGTGGCACACTATGTAATGGGATATATGATTGATTTAATGGTTAATGTTATGGTGAGTTGATTGGCTTGTACGTTGAATTGAATGAGGTTGGGGAAGGAAGCGACGTGCATTTACTACACGTCACTCAAACAACCCTCGAGGCCCATCACCCTAGCCATACTTGCATTTGGTTTTTCGGCTCTAGTGGTTGTTGATGCTCCGCAATTTTTGGTTGTGAAGGAAGAAATAGTCTAACTCTTCCCCTCAAGCAATATTTTCCAGGTATGGTCCATTATTTTTCCATCCATGATGGTTACTCTACATTATGAATCGATTTTTGGCTCAGAATTGCTTGAGGTCTATGTTTTTCTTAAGTTTTTGGACCTGAGTATCGGTGTTGTGCTTATGGTTTCTTCTGTGAATACTCTAGAATGGTGGCATTTTAAATAAAGAGGAATGGTTATTCATTGTTGTGTGTAGTCTGTGCATTGGTTTATTGGTTAAATCACATAAAATCATGTTCGGTCAGCTTGAGGTTTTTGGTCTGGTTCTCTGTGGAAACTTATGATTATAGTTTAGCAAGCTCTAAGCTTTGTGCATGGGTTTTACAACCAGTCTTCGTGTTAAGTTTTTCCACTCCTTTCCGTCTTTGTGGTTGATATGTTTCGTTTCTCTAGGTTGCAATGTGAATTGTTAAGAGTTGGAGTGTTTCTTGTCATGTTTGGTCGAGCCACGAGCTATTATTTATCATAGTGTTGCCCTCATTATCGTTGTTGTTGGGAAGCATTGCACAGCCAGGTTTATCATCACCCAGAACTTTAAATGGAAGCTTTGTATATGTTTTTGGTTGGCCACGGGTTGTGCTTGGGAATTCTTCTTACAGTGCTTTTAAGAGTTTGCTTCCTCTCATTCTCTGTTGGAGGTGGCTGACTGTCATGTTTTAGTAACCCTCACTGTCAAGAATATTGTTACATGTTACTTCTCTGTGGTAAATTTTTCAAGGGCACGAGTTGTTTGCTTCCCTGAGGACTTATTCGTTTGATCGAGATATTTGTTTTTACTTCCATTTGTTGTGCTAAACCCTAAACATGATCTTAGTCTCGTTCCAATCCTGTCAAGGGTAAAAGAGCACTATGTGTGCTTGGTCTATTGGGCACGATTTGGTTTTGTTTCTTGATTGGGAAGTTTTAAAAAGAAGTATGTACATGCGAAATTATGAGAAGTTTGGGCTCAGAGTTGTTTGTTAATTGTTGAATGTTGTTCGAATCAATCCCTATGTTGATTATATTTTTAAAAGAGACACCTGTGTGTGAAAGGATTGGGGCTCGATTATGAGTTTAACGTCCAGTTGATTAAGACAAATTGTTTGTAAATAATGAACAAATCATGGTTAATACTATGCATATTCTTAATTGGTTTTAAAGAACAAGAATTGGTTATAAATGGTTGAAGAGCATTGTGCGTATTCTATTGGTTTTAAAAGGAGGTTTAGCATTGGAATATGAATGATTGTGGCTCAAAGGGTTATTATGTTATCATAAAAATGGCAACACTGTTATTATGACTGATCTATAAGTTTTATGGATGCAAAGGTTGCTATAATTGAGTATTTCTGGGCATATGAATTGGTTTTTTTTTAAGTTAGGAAGCAATATGTAAAGAAGTGACAGTTTAGATGGTCATTTTAAAAGTGAATGCTTATTGGATTATGGAGGTCTGAACAGAGTTTTGTTTAATTGTTTTATTTGATTTATGTTTTACATGAAGAGTATCCATATTTTATTCCCTCTTATGCTACCACTTTTCGCTCATTATACCCCCCTCATAATCCCATTATCATTTTTTGCATCCTCGTTCTGTAAAATAAATTAAAAAACTCTGTAAAACAATGACAAAAGATATGACACAACAATGGTTGGAAACTGATATTTTTTGTATTTGGTTGCACAGTTAAATTATTTTATTAATTGTTGAACAGTACTCATGTATTTATCCCCTCTCATTATATCACTTTTTGTTCATTACGCTCCCTCCAGATGTCCCATGAACCCTACCACCCCTTGCTCACTTGGTGATTATTAAATAATTTATTATGGATTGATTTGCATGGGTCTCATGTCAATTTCTGAGCCAAACTTTGTTTCATGCAAGCATAATGTCATGTATGGTCTATTAAGGGATTAGTTACTGATGAAATGTTGCATACAGGATGAGTTTATTCAGCAGGAGAAGCCATGGCAGAAATAATAGAGGAATATGTAACTGGAACAGAGGGCCTGGAAGGCCTAGATTCTCTATTCATTTTGATGTTGAACCCCAGGAGTTGAACCAATTGTTTCAAGCTAGGTTCTTCAACTAGATCGGGCAAGGAATAGTACAGCCTTGACTAGAAAGACCTCCCTTCCAGCCTCAAAACATCCTTGGTATTCATGTGCCTCCTCATGTGTCCTTGCAGCCAGAAGTCCCTGCAAATGATGGATGGCAAGAGATTCTAAATCTGGCAGTCTCTCACCATCGTGGCTGGCCCAATTTTTCATTACCTCCTCCCCCACCTGTAAACACTAATGTTCAAATTACCCCTATGCATTCACCTGTTCAATCCTCTCATGCTAGTAAAAGGCTTAAAACTAATGTCCCCCATGTGCAATAAAAAGTAAAAGTTGTTGCCTCCCCTTCCTCTCCTTCAAATGACTCTTCAAAATCGGTGTCCTCTCATATGCATATGAAGGATGATTGTTCCCATGTTATTAGTGAGATACAATCTCAAGGTTCGAATCAACCAAAGGTTACTTCCGGAAAATCAAAAGGGGACATCAGTGATAAAAGAAAGATTGTCTCTCAAAGTGGCAAGTATGGATTTTAATTCATGTGTTTTATGATTGAGTTGTTGAAGATAGTGGTCTACATAAAGTTTTGGACAACAAGCCATTTTTTGGATAATGTGGATTATGTGGATATTTACATATTTTTGGGTATGATTTGAATTATTTCTGATATTTAAATATTCAAATTTTGAAGGTATTTAAGGGAGTTACAAGGCGGCATGTGTTTAAATGATTATCCAATTGTGTTTTATTTTATAATTTGTAAAGAATAAAATAAGTGAGTCACAAGGGGTCCCACCTACTTAGTTATTATTAAGTAAAGACCCTTAACTATTATTATTATTATTATTTCTCCTAAACTAAAATTAGTTAAGTTCAACTAACTTAACTAAAGAAAGTAGTTGAATTACTTCAACTTATTTGGAATGCATAAAAGCCAAATGAGAAGAAGGAACAAGGGGAGAATAGAAGGAGAAAGCAAGACTAAGGTTTGCTCTTTTGATTTCATGAGATAGTTCAATTTTAATTCATTCTTGAGTTATTCAAAGCCTAATTCTCTTTTTGACAGTAGGGTCCTATTCTAGACAACAAGGTTCAAAGTTGAACCATATCATTCAGATGTTTGTTTTAGAGGTGTTGATCCATCCTTGATAGTCTGTGTATACTTGTATGTTTATGGATTGAATTTCATAGCTGATAAAGGATATTTTGCAGAGTCAAATTGGCAGCAGTATGTGGCAAGTTGATCCAGATTATAAATTTCAATTTTCTACTTCTTGTCAGAGTCCTTTTGTATGGTTTTCATCGAGGATCTCTAAATTAGACTTTGGCCCATGCCCTCACAAGGTTTTATAAAGAGAAAAACACTTTTGATATATTGGAATGAAATAAATCAAATTGTTATCTTGTCTCATTTGTGTGTATTTATGACTTGGTTACTTTTTCTTTTCGATCTCCATATTTACTTTCTGTAATGTGCATATGTTTTAGAAACTAAAATAAATTTTTATTTTATTTTTGCAACATTATTTTCATTAATAAATCATCCTAAGCCCTGGTAATTAATAGTTGCGGATTGGGAAATTATTTATGAGGCTATAAAGCATAGGGTGATATTCCTGACTATCTTTTCCTAGCCATGCAAGATTTGAAAATGCTTGAGTAAGATAATTCATATATTTTCCTCAACATTTATTTTAGCGACCATATTGGGGAGATCTTCCATATCTCTCTGGTTAATTGAATTCGCATTATCATTGAATATTTTATGTTTCTGCTTTTGATTCTTTGACTGTTTTATTTTCTTCATGACGGTACATGTTACAAGGCAGCCCAATATTGAGCCCGATCTTAAAGACCAAACCAACATTGCTTTAACCTTATTAAATACCATCTTAGAAACCGCTAATACCTGGGTTGAGATTGAACGCTCGTGGGAAGTAATTGAACAAGACATAAGTGTTTGGGAATGCTGGGAGGCCAGACAAAGACAGTCTAGGAACTAGTTATAAGCTCTCTCTTCCCTAAAGTTGTGATCCTCTTTTCATGCTCTTAAATCCTCATATCTCTAGGAGAAGAAGAGGATTGTCTCCTGAAATCACTCCTATCACTGAAATAGGAAGAAAGAACGTTATTCTGTCAGCCCAACAAGGCCCTCTAAGGAGAACTGTGTCTGATTCAACTAGTTCATCTTTCTCACCCCCACCCATCATTCACAAAATGACATCTAGCAGTGGCTCTGGTGGCACTGGAGGTGCCTCAACTTCTCAACCCTCGGCCTCATCAATGATTGGTAGCTTGTATAGTCATCAAAT
Source organism: Picea glauca (assembly GCA_000966675.3). NCBI lineage: Eukaryota > Viridiplantae > Streptophyta > Pinopsida > Pinales > Pinaceae > Picea > Picea glauca. The sequence goes on along the minus strand of JZKD02S1051078.1, from coordinate 70,592 downwards.
TCCAATCCAATCAACTACAAACCCTTCCAAGGTAATCAAAAAGTATGGGCTCTTTCAATTCGAAGAGGATGCTACTACTACCCCATGGCATGTATCCTCCCCTATGAACCTAGCACCTGCTACTCGTCCACTTCCTAAATTCATAAAGCATCTCCCAAGGTTTTCTGGAAATAAAATAGTCACAACAAATGAACACTTGGTGGCATTCTCTAATGCCTGTCACAATATAGGAGCTAATGACAATGATACTTGTATGCACTTATTTGTTAATTCCCTTGAAGGGAAAGCAACGACAGATTTATTTGATCTTCCTGCCAAGATCCTTTCCACTTGGGAAGAGTTAGTTTACTAGTTCAAGTAGACTTATGGGCAGTCTAAGAGCTCAGCCGAATAATTACGGGAATACAATAACATTGTGTATAAGGACGATGAGACTATCAAGTCTTTCAACTTACGTTTCACCAAGTTATATAATCATATCCCTGAACTTATTCGCCCCCAAAACCAAGTCGCTTTTATGCATTACTATAATGCTCTACCTTCCCCTTACCGTCATAGGCTTGAAGAAAAAGCCATCGACCATCTTGGTTCTGCTCTGCATACTTGTCTAGAGTATGAAGAACAAATTGAAAGAACAGGTCTTCCCAAAGGAAACTCAATTAAACAAACGGACATGTCTACCCTCTTACAGCTTGTACAAGATATGAATAACCAAATGATAGTGTATAAGCGGAAAGGAAATGTCCCTTCACTTACTCTTGGAGCCTCGTCTTCTTCTTTGCCACCCTTTAGGAATTCAAATGAAAACAACTTTCAGCCTAAATCCATCATCCCTCGCAGTTGGTGTAACTTTTGTGAGGAACACCAAGAAGAAAGTACTTGTGAGGTAAAGAAGAGTGCCATAGATAAAATCTTTGGAAAAAGGCCTGAAACTATCATTGTTGTTCTATATTTCGTAGAACCAAAGGATGTCATGATCATAAACACTAGGAATAAATCATATGCTTTAAAAGGAAAATATGGTCCCCCTCGTACTTTTTCTATCCCAAGCTCATCTTCACCAATTGCTACTGTACAAGTCACTAAAACTCCTGATAGTCAAAGAGTCCTTTCTCTTCTTCCCTCTTCCAAATATAATATTCTCAAACAGTTGGCTAACATCAAGTTCGATGCTACTCTTCTGGACATGGTTGCCATCCCTGAGCAACAAAAGCATCTAAAATATTTCATGGAAGGAAAAGCTTCCACCATAGCCAATCTTTCTGAAGAGGTGAAAGAAGAGGATTCTAGTGTAAATAAAGTAGGTGTACATAATTTTAGACACCCTGTAAAAAAAACCCCATTTTTCATTTCTGTAAAGATTGTGGAAAAAATAGCTCATTGTTGTCTGATTGATGGCGGTTCGGGCCCAAGCGTAATGTCAAAGATTATTATGGAAGAGCTAGGCTTGTCTTGTACAAATGAAAATGCTAGAAGCATGCTCTCTTATAATAGTTTACAACAATCGACCATAGGTGAAATCAAATACGTGACTTTTGTTTTGTGCACGCATCCTGAAATAAGGACAACCCTTAATATTCAGGTAATTGACATGTCAGTGAGTAATTATGCAATCATCTTAGGAAGAGACTGGCAAGCCTTGACAGGTGGATATCTCTCACTCAATGAGACACACTTATTCGTTCCTCGGAATGGGAAAAACATCATAGTCCTAAGGGAGGGAAGGATTTCACCTTATATAGAAAGCATCCCACATCTTAATGTAAATTATATCGAAGAGGACCTAGGAGTGTATTCCATCTTTGTAAATGAGGATAACACTACCTTAGAAAAAATTGACCTAGAGGATGGGATGTGGCATATGCACTTTGATGGTTCATGATCCAACGAATGTAATGGAGTTGGCATCATCATGTACTCACATGTAGGTAAGATTCACAAATTTTCCTATAGGTTAGAGTTTGCTTTCACAAACAATGTCACCGAATTTGAACCATTGCTGCTAGGCATTGAAAATGCCTATAATTTAGGTTGTGGTCACCTTACAGTTTTTGGGGACTCTGTACTTGTTGTAAACCTTGTACGCAAAATATATTCTCTAAACAATAAGTTAAAGAAATGTTACACCCAAGATGTTTGGGTGTTTATCTCAAACTTATTATATTTTAACATCACTCATGTGAAAAAGGAATTGAACTCAATGGCTGACAAGCTAGCTGTTTTTGCAGCCTCTCCTACTCGACAAATTCTGCCACAAAGACATGATTACACCTTTCAATCCTTATATCGCCCTCATATCCATGAAAATGTAGATTCATGCCAGGTATTCCCTAGTGATTAAATCATCTGTGCTTTCATACAAAATGAAACTTATAAGCCCAAGGAGATTATATCCATGGAAAACAACAAAATTCCAAAGGGCTTGACTCCTCTAGAAAGTTCATTTTCATCGAGTGATGTAGGAAACAAAGAAACACATAAAGAAGAGGAGTCAAAAAGGAAAGTGGGTGAAATCATTTCCTTGAACATTGGGAAACTCGATTCCCCAAAGAATGTTAAGATAGGTGCCTAATGTACTGATGAAGAGAAGTCGAAATTCACTGAGTTACTTTGTGAATTTCAAGATGTTTTTTCTTGTTCTTATGAGGATCTGCGTGGTTTTGATCATGCTCTTATACAACATGCCATTCCTATCAAGGAAGGCATAAAACCGGTTAGGAAAAAACAAAGACCCATTAACCCCGCACTGGAAGCAACTATTCGAAAGGAGTTGGAAAAACTCTTGAAGGTTGGGATAATTTTCCATGTTAAGTATTATGAGTGGGTTTCCAGTTTGGTTCTCGTTCGAAAAAAAACTGGTCAGATCCGACTATGCGTTGATTTTCGCGCATTAAATAGAGCTACCGTGAAAGACCATTTTCCTTTACATAATATGGAAATGATTTTGCAGCAAGTTGTAGGGTCACAGATGATGTCCTTACTTGACAGTTTTTCTGGTTATAATCAGATCAAGGTAAAAAGGACAGATAAATATAAAACCACTATTATTACACGTTGGGGCACATTTTCTTATGAACGCATGCATTTTGGCTTATCTAATGCAGGTGCCACTTTCCAAAGAGCTATGCAGATATATTTGGACAATCTGATCAGTAAAATTATTTATATTTATCTTGATGACTTGACTGTATATTCAAAGAACCGATCGAATCATTTTGGTCATCTTAGAAAGGTTCCCATGCGATGCAGGAAATTTGGCATTTCTTTAAATCTTTCTAAGTATATCTTCGATGTTACCAAGGGAAAACTCCTTGGGCACAATGTCTCTGAATAAGCATAGATCCCGAAAGGATTGCTTCTATTCTAAACCTTCCTTCCCCTACTTCCAAAAAGGAGGTTCAAGCCTTTATGGGCATTATCAACTTTATCTGTAGGTTTGTTCTTGATTTCGCTGTAATGGTCAAACCAATTCGCAATCTTCTTAAGCAAGATCGCTCCTTTTCTTGGATTGATGACGTCGAAAATTATTTCGTAAGGATTAATAAGGCAATCAATTCCACACCGATTTTGGTGAAGTTAGATTTTGAGAAAGAATTTATTATATATATTAATGCCACAGAGGAAGCAGTCTCTGCTATCCTCATACAATGTGATGACCAAGCTAACGAAAAACCAGTAGCTTACATGAGTCAAAGCTTATGAGATGATGAATTCAAATATTCTTATATTGAAAAACATGCTTTCTCTCTTGTTAAAGTTGTTGAGAAATTTCGCCACTTTATCTTAGGTAAGCACACACTGGTCAAAGTCCCTTTACCTGTTGTCAAGTTTTTTCTCTCACAGACTTATCTTTCAGGGAAACTTGCACATTGGCTTTCCAAGATCCAGGAGCATGATTTAACCATCATGAATTCTAAAACCATTAAGGGACGTGACTTAGCCCTTCACTGTGAAGAAATTGATGAACAAGATAATCCTCTATCAACATTGTTGTTAGGATATTTAGACACTTACGAGTAAGTTAAGATCTACTTGGTTTAATATGTCGTTAGGTAAAAGTGTGTTTCTTTAGTATGCATTAGTATGCATTTGTAGTTAGTCAATCCGACGGTCACGATATGTTCCCGACATAGAGTGATCCGACGGTTCATAC
>JZKD02S1051078.1:37885-62556 GCA_000966675.3 Picea glauca | reverse complement strand
GATGTTAGGATATTTAGACACTTAGGAGTTAGTTAAGATCTACTTGGTCTAATATGTCATTAGGTAAAAGTGTGTTTCTTTAGTATGAATTAGTATGCATTTGTAGTTAGGCAATATGATGGTCATGATATGTTCCCGACATAGAGTGATCTGATGGTTCATACTCTCCTTGATCTTAACGGCCATTGATCTGTGGCTTAACACCCGATTGGTCCGTGATCTCTATCTAAAGAGCATGGAGGGTCATTTGTCGATGATCGATTGTGAGAAACTCTCTTGTAAAATCTCTCTGTAATCTTTTTTCTTTGCATTAATAAACTGCTCTAAGTGGTCGCGTTGGCTGGGGCCGTGGATGTTTCCCCGTAGGGGTTTTACCACGTGAAAACATCGGTGTGTTGATCTTTGATCTGGTTATGTGAGTGGTTACTGAAGGTGTTCGTACTCTGTTGGAATACCTGTGTTGTCGAACAATTGTTTTACATTGACAGTCAAATCCTTCCTATAGCTTAACATTCCTTGTATAAAGATCTGGTATATTACTTGCAAAATCAGAGATGTCCAAATAACTTAGATACTCAACAAAGGAGAAGGATTCATCTTGAATCTTCCAGATATGTCATTTTAGGAGACTTCTTGTTTAGGAGATCTGTCGATGGTATATTACTTCGTTGTGTGAATAATTAGGAAGCACGGAAATTGTTACAAGAGACCCATGGATGTTCAAATTCTGTCATTCATGTGGGTGGCCAGTTTTCTGCTAAAACTACAGCTTTTAAGATCATCAGGAAAGGGTATTATTGGCCTTCAATTTTTCATGATTCTTATAATTTTTCAAGATCTTGTGACAAGTGCCAGAAGTTCGTTGGGAAAGAACGTCTTTCTGCCATGCCTTTACAACCTGTCCTCCCTGATTTTCCTTTTTCCAAATGGGGTCTGGACTTTATTGGTCCTATTAATCCTCCATCTTCAGCAGGGCAAGTTTTTATCTTGACAACCACATATTATTTTACGAAATGGACTGAAGTTGTCCCACTTAAGCATTCACAGGATGAGCAGGTGATTTCTTTCCTTGAAACTAATATTTTCTCTAGATTTGGCCTTCCTTTGGAAATTATTACATGCAACGGTCCCGCTTTTATTTTTGCTAAGATGACTCAGTTTCTAGCTAAACTGGGAATTAAACATTTTACCTCATCAGCTTATTATCCTCAAGGAAATGGGCAAGTTGAGTCTACTAACAAAAATCTGGTTAGAATTATCAAGAGGCTCATTGAAGATAAGCCTCATCAATGGCACACTCTCCTCACTTACGCCCTTTGGGAAGATTGCACTACCACCAAGGTGAGCATTGGTTGCACTCCCTTCCAGCTTGTTTATGATCAAGAAGCCATACTGCCAACCAAGCTGGAACTTTCTTCTCTAAGGCTGATGCTACAGGTTGAAGAATTAAATTCTTCCAATATCTCTCAAAGGATAAATGCACTCTTGGCTTTAGAGGAACAAAGGACGTTTTCCTTGGATAACATAAAGAGAAGACAAAAAATTGTTAAAAGGTATTTCAATAAAAGTGCAAAAGCTGTCAAATTTAAGGTTAATGAGAAAGTCTTGTTGTGGGATTCAGCTCATGTTGATAGAGGAAGGCATTCAAAGTTCCAAAATTTATGGTTGGGTCCTTTTTAAAATCATTTTTGTCCTAGGCGCAAACTCTTATATTCTAAAGGACTTGGAAGAGCGATTGTTTTCCTATAGCACCAAAGGTTCCCACTTAAAACACTATGTGGAACCAGCTTGAAAGTTTAAATGATGTACGGAATTATTCATGTATTATAGTTTTGTTTCATTGCTTTGATTTTTCTTTGTTGTTATTTCTTTCTATTGTTTCATTTCTTCTATTTTATTTCTTTTATTGACTTCTTTTCTTGTCAGAAATAAAATTTTGGATCAGTTTTGCCACAACGATGTTATTCTGCAAGTATTTTTAATCAATAACACTCAGGTTACACAGCTGTCATGATGTCCCCCCTTGAATACATCATTGAAATTGTTATCTTCTTCAGTATTGTTGTTAGATAAGATAGTTGGTTTTTTATCCCTATTTTTGCTTTCCTTTTCTTCCCTCCACTCCGAGATTCAAATGAGCACACCAGAGTTTGTCTCCTTAAAGAAAAGAGCGCTTTTACTATGATTAATCAAATGTTATGCATATAGGAATAACCCCCTCATATGTAACATTTTCGATAAGTTATTCCCTAAATCCCAAATCATCTTTTCCCTTAAATCGCCTCACTTCCCCTGTTGCATAATCATTTTTATATACATTCATTGATCTAATGTTCACCTAGTCTACGAAACCAAACTATCTGAGTTCTTAATCTGTTAGAAACAGGTTTTCCCTATGGAGTCGCCAATTTGTTAATGCTTAAAATTGCAATGATGAATATTGTTCGCAAATGATTTCCAAGCTCTATTATTTATTTATAATAATAATAATAAACTAGTAGGTGGGACCCCCTTGTAGACTAGTGGCGCTATGATGAATATGTTGCGCTTATATATTTTGTTTGCTATTGTGATGATGCCAGCACAGTCTTCTACAATTTGATGATTCAAATTATGGTTTAAAATGTTTTGGTGACATAAGATGGTGATTGATTATTGCATGGCACTGGATGGTTTTGATGTCCATTCGCAAATTATATTAAGGATGCCCTATGGATAAAAGGATCATTATCAGTTTTGTTTGACATTGCAATTAAACATGGGTTAATTGTTTTATTATGAGTCACCATGGGTTAACTGTTTTATTATGAGTCGCCATGGGTTAATTGTTTCATTTATGATCTTGATAAAGGATGATATGGGAGATTTTTCAAATAAAAGGGCTATGTACAAGCCCTAATGTTATATGTAATTGTGACAAAAGAACGGTGCATAAACCCTTGTTGCTAGACTTATGCGCTTTGTTAAACGTTATGTGTGAGGCATATGTGGTAACGTTATAGCACATGGTTATTTTTAAAATAATTCGGCAATACTTGGGTGGCGCACTATGTAATGGGATATATGGTTGATTTAATGGTTAATGTTATGGTGAGTTGGTTGGCTTGTACGTTGAATTGAATGAGGTTGGGGAAGGAAGTGACGTGCATTTACTGCACGTCACTCAAACAACCCTCGAGGCCCGTCACCCTAGCCATACTTGCATTTGGTTTTTCGCCTCTGGTGGTCGATGATGCTCTGCGATTTTTTGTTATGAAGGAATAAACAGTCGAACTCTTCCCCTCGAGCAAGATTTGTTGGAAATATTGTCATTGATGTCAATAATCGAAGTAATTCTGATAAAAAAATAGTGTGCAGAGATCAAACGAAGTGATGATGTCAAAACAATGTGTAGAGATCAAAAGAGCGAACAGGAGAAGCGAATACTCGAATGATCAAATCTCAGAAGGAATAACACATTGCACAGAGAGGAAATCTGTGTTTATTGTTGATCACGATAGGATCAGCAATGTTCCTATGATCTGAAGACGGAAGAAGCGCATTGCAGAATGCAATCGACCATTGCATAGGAAAAGGCTGAGAAGTTGAACAATGCGTAGAAAAGGCGAGAAGCTTCAGTAGTCATTCGATCAAGAAATTAACGGTGTTGCTTTGTAGAAAATAAGAATGAAAAACTTATGGTTGGCGCTTGGTTTTTATATCTAGAAATATGTTGTAGACGGTTACATTGCACCAACTACTCCACCCAAAGACTCTGGAGGAAAGAAAATCTATAATGATAACTCAAGAGCAGTTAATGGAATTCTAATTGGGTTGACTAACTCTATATGTGTGAAAGTTATGCATTGCAAATCGGACAAAGAAATCTGGGACAAATTGGAGGTTGTATATGAAGGAGATGACAAAGTCAAAGAATCCAAACTATAGACCTATAGAACTCAATTTGAAAACCTGAAAATGAAAGAAGAAGAAAATATTGCCGAATACTTTCATAGGGTAGATGAAGTGGTCAACTCAATTAGAGAGGCAGGAGAAGAAGTTACAGATAAACCCATTGTGCAAAAAATACTAAGGTCGTTACTGATTAGATATGATGCAAAGATTTCCTCAATTGAAGATAGATATGATCTAAGCTCACTCACAGTTGACCAACTCCATGGGATTTTTACAGCATATGAAATGAGAACAACAAATAATAAATCAGCAAAAGACGAAACAACTTTCAAAGCATCCAAGACAAAGATAAATCAGAAGCAAAAACCTCAATCATGTCATTATGAAGAATCTAATGTGGAGGAAGCCAACTTCATTAGAAAAATTCAAAAAGGATCAAGGAAGTACAAAGGAAAGCTTCCTTTCAAATGTTTTAATTGTGGCAAAGTTGGTCATTTTTCATCGAAGTGTCCCTATCCCAAGGAGGACCCTGAAGAAAAATAAAACAAAAACAATCAATACCAGAAGAAGGAAAAACCCAACTACAAGAAAAAGTTCTACAGAGGGAAAAAGAATTTCTACTCAAAAGAAGAAGACAACAACTCGTCAGAGTCTAGTGACAATGATGAATCTGATGATGATGAAGTTCTTTTCTTAGGTATTGAAGAATCGAATGCGATAGAAAAAATTAAACATGAGAAGGAGTTAGAAGATGAAGCGAAATTAATATGGAGGAAGAACTTCTCAGTGCCTTAGATGAATTAGGAAAATACAAAACCAGATATAGACAGTTGAAAAGTTTTGTAGTTGAACAGAAAGAAAAATATGAACAAGAAGAGAAGGAGATGGAAAAACTTATGAACAATCTGAAAAAACAAATCTTAGAAGCAAATGAGATTGAAGAAAGTCTGGAAAAGTCTCTTGAAGAAAAACAAATAACCGTTGAAAGGATGGAGGCAGAAATAGTTCATCTGAAAAAGGAACTGGATGTAAAAATCATTCAAACAAAATCTGAAAAAACTCTAAAATATTAGATAAGATTATTACAGTGCAAAGGGATTCTGGAAATAAAAATAGAATAGGTTATTCTCAAAAGGAAAGCCATGTTAACTCAAAATATTATGCAGATGCTCTTCACAGTAGATTCAAGAAGAAAAATGAAGAGAAGATAAGTAATGATCAGAACTCCAGAAGATTACCTCCACCCATCAGAAAAGAAGGCAAGACAATACCAAAGAAATTTTACCGAAACAGGTATCCTCGCATTTTTCCTGGTTATTGCTTTGCATGCTATAATTTTGAACACAAAGCTATAAATTGTAGAGCATATAGAAAGAAAAATCTGAAGGTTAAGAATTATATCCTTAAGGATAAACAAGCAACAAAACAAGTTAAGAGTAGAAACTATAACTCCTTTGAACCTCTACAAGAAGGGGACTTGCAATGCTTCAGATGTCATAACCATGGACATAAAGCCATTAATTGCAAACTAATGGAAGTCTCAGAATAGTCCAAGTTCATTAGAGAGCAAAAGAAACTTTGGAGAGTAAAAACATCAAAAAGGGAGTGTCTTATTGCCCTAAAAACTCAAGATGAAAAGGATCTATGGTATGTTGACAGTGGATGCTCGAAACATATGACAGGTAACAAGGACAAGTTTTTAGACTTAAAGAAACAAAAAGGTAAAGTTGCATTTGGTGATAATGCTTCAAGTAACATACTTGGGAAAGGCACTGTGAGCTTGGGAAAAGACAAAGCTAGAAATGTACTACTTGTAGATAAACTGAAGCCTAGTTTATTAAGTATCAGTCAAACCTGTGATCAGGGATACTTCTACATCTTTGATTCCCAAAAATGTGAGATTAGGAGAGAAGACATTGGAAAATTAGTTGGTACTGCTCCTAGAACTCCTGAGAATGTATATATACTAGATCCAAAATTGAATGAGTGTCATATAAATTCTATAGATGAAATTTGGCTATGGCATAGGAGGTTGGGGAATATTAACATTGACAATCTTGTGAAAGTCAACAACCTTGGTGCATTAAGAAACTTACCAAAGATCATAAAACCCTCAAATGTTATATGTAGACATTGTCAACTAGGGAAGCAAACTAGAGTAAGGTTCAAGGCAAAAGAATACACAACCATTAAACCTTTAGAACTTGTTCACACTGACCTATGTGGACCTACGAGGACCAAGAGTTTACAAGGAGAGTCTTACTTTATGTTGTTCATTGATGACTTTACTAGAATGAGTTGGATATGTTTTCTCAAAGAAAAATCAGAAGCACTCAACAAATTCAAAGCCTTTAAAACTCTTGCTGAAAATGAAAGGGACACAAAAATCAAAAGTCTTAGATCAAAAAATGGTGGTGAATTCACCTCAAAAGAGTTTGATGTCTTCTGTGAAACTCATGGAATAAAAAGACAATTATCTGCTGCCAGAACACCTCAACAAAATGGGATTGCTAAAAGAAAGAATAGAACAGTTCAGAAGGTTGCAAGGACTATGCTCAATAAAGCAAAATTGTCAAATGGATATTGGAGGGAAGCTGTAAGAACAGCTGTATACATATTGAATAAAGGTCGTCTCGGGGTTAATAGTGACAAAACTCCTTATGAACTATGGTTTGGAAGAGCTTTGTCAGTAAAATACTTCAAAGTCTTTGGAAGTAAATGCTACATCAAAATACTAGATGAGAGTCTTGGAAAATTTGATGCCAGATCTGATGAAGGTATTTTTCTTAAATATGCTTCAAACAAGAAGGAATACAGATGCTACAATCTTAGATCACATAAGATTGTTGAAAGTGCAGATTTCAAGGTGGATGATCTAAAAACGATAAGGATCAAAAATCAAGAGACCATATCTAAAAATAAAGATGAATATGATGATGAGACATTCGACACACAATAGAAGAAGTAGAAGAGAATGAAAAAGGGAAGAAGATGATATGGATACTAGTGAAAGTGAAGAAGATAGTGAAGATGGAAAGATAAGAGAAGAATTCCCAAGAAGAGATACAAAGACACCCTCAAGAATTATTCAAAAAAATCATCCCGGAGAACTGATTATTGGAGATGTGAATGATGGAGTGCAAACAAGAAGACAACCACTGTATCAAACAGAATTAGCATTGGTGTCACATATTGAGCCAAGTTAAATCAAAGAGGCATGTAAAGACGAGAACTAGGTTAAATATATGAATGAATAATTGCATCAAATTGAAAGAAATCAAACTTGGGAACTAGTTCCTAGACCAAAAGATAAAAATGTCATTGGAACTAAATGGGTATATAAAAATAAAATGAATGAAGATGGGCAAGTAATCAGGAACAAATCCAGATTAGTATGAAAAGGTTGTGCTCAGATTGAAGGAGTAGAGTATGAAGAAACATTTGCACATGTAGCTAGATTAGAGGCAATTAGGATGTTCTTAGCTTTCTCCATCTACAGAAAATTTAAAGTGTACCAAATGGATGTCAAATCAACATTTCTCAATGGAAATTTAGAAGAGGAAGTCTATATTGAGCAACCAGATGGGTTCCAAATAACCAATAAAAGAGACTATGTTTGTAAATTAAAGAAGGCACTCTATGGATTAAAACAAGCACCCAGAGCATGGTATGCAAGGCTAGACTCTTATTTACAAAAATAAGGCCTCAAAAGGGGATCAGCAGATAGCAATCTTTATTGCAAAATTGTTTGTAATAACTTGATCATTCTGGAAGTGTATGTTGATGATATCATATTTGGTATTAATAATATAAAAATGAGTGAAGACTTTGCTAAGATGAAGCAGCAAGAATTTGAAATGTTTATGCTTGGCGAACTAAATTTCTTCCTTGGATTACAAATAATATAGTCCAAAAGGGGAGTCTTTATCCATGAGTCTAAATATGTTAAGGATATGCTTAATATATTCCAGTTAGAGGATTGCAAACCTATTAGTACACCTATGACAGTTGGATGTAAACTAAGCAAGGATGATGAGTCCAAAGCTGTAAATCCAAAACACTACAGATCGATGATTGGCAGTTTTCTCTATGTAACAGCTTCCAGGCCTGATGCCAAGCAAGTTGTTGGGATGGTGACTAGATTCCAAGAAAACCCAAAGGAGAGTCTTGTTCAAGCTGTAAAAAGAATATTTAGATATTTGAAAGGAACCATAGATCTTGGTTTGTGGTATCCTAGCAAGGACTCATTCACATTAAAATCCTATTCAGATGTTGATTAGGCAGGAAGTGTAGATGACAGAAAAAGTACGAGTGGAGGGGCATTCTTTTTGGGAGAATCACTCGTTGCTTGGATAAGCAAGAAACAATCCTCAATTTCTCTGTCTAGCATTGAAGCTGAGTATATTGCAGCAACAAAATGTTGCACACAAGTGGAATGGATTAAGGAAACTCTACAACACATCAAAATAGTATTTGAAGAGCCCACAATTATCCACTATGACAATACAAGTGCGATAAGTCTCTCTAAGAACCCAGTCCAACACTCAAAATCGAAACACATTCCCATAAAATACCACTATCTAAGATATTGGGCTGAAAACAAGAACATTAAATTGGAATATGTTCCAACACAAGAACAGGTGGTGGATATTTTTGCAAAACCCTTAAACAGAGATATATTTGAATATCTTAGGCAAAAATTGGGAGTAATACTTATTCCTACCTAAAATCTCTCAAGAAAATGATGCATCAATTGGCACCTATTGAGGGGGGGATAGAAATCAACGACAGAAGGTGTCATTCAGTTATGACATAAAAAGATTGATTGCAGGAGGAGTTACCAGTGGTTAGAGACGTGTTTATACAGACAGATGATTGGAGAAGAAACCCTTTTCCATTGATTTCAAAGGGGGAGAGAAACTTCATAAAAGGAAAGCTTCATAAGAGGAAAGCACCATCACAGGGGGAGTTTTGAATGTGAATTTAGTGTGTTGCCCTCAATGACAAAGGGGGAGATTGTTGGAAATATTGTCATTGATGTCAACAATCAAAGTGATGATGATGACAAAACAGTGTGCAGAGATCGAACGAAGTGATGATGTCAAAATAGTGTGCAGAGATCGAAAGAGCGAACAGGAGAAGTGAATACTCGAATGATCAAAGCTCAGAAGGAATAACACATTGCACAGAGAGGAAATCTGTGTTTACTGTTGATCATGATAGGATCAACAATGTTCTTATGATCTGAAGATGAAAGAAACGCATTGCAGAATGCAGTCGACCATTGCACAGGAAAAGGCTGAGAAGTTGAACAATGTGTAGAAAAGGCGAGAAGCTTTACCAACCGTTCGATCAAGAAATTAACGGCGTTGATTGTCTCAAGTAATGGGATTTATCCCACACTGGAAGCACGAATAAACACATATAGGTTTATATACATAGCTCTCTTCATAGCTTATTGACGCATAGTGTAAAGGTATGGTGGGGGCTCTAGGTGTTTGGATTCCACGAGAAGCTCACCAGCCCGGAGCCTGAGACGACCTGTCAGGCCCCCTACCTTTTGGTCAAAGTGAAAATGATTGTTGATCTGATGATGAAGCATCTCGACCATTAGATATGGGAGAAGCAGCACGATGGTTAGCTGTGATTTCCTTCGGAACTCAGGAATAAGAGGATTTGGAGTGTCGAGGAGTCAAGGATCTCGAACTCGTGAAGTCCGAAATTTCGAACAGATTATAGTCATTGGTTGAAAGGAGAACATGTGGCACTATATCAACGAATTCGGGGATTCGTGATTTAGAGAAAAAGCGATGAGAGTTTTTTGAAATCTCGAAACGCGAAAATAACGAAACACTCAGCCCTGGGTCATAACCCGAGGTCACATGTATAACGGCCTGTGGAAGAGGAGCTATCACCTTTAGTCGGGATTTCACCATTTTGGAGATCAGGAGGTTGGACATAACATACAACAAAGAAACCCAAAGGCCGAAGCCCCGAAGTCGAGGAAGCAAGACACGTTGACAAACCACGTCAGCAGAGCACGTCATCTAGGACACGTGGCACAGTCAGATAGTGACAAGTGTCAAAGTAAAATTGGCATTTCAGGCACATGTAAATCGTGAATTTGAATGACACATGGAAGCTACTCAGCACGTGTCAAGTCATCATGTGACGTCAGCAAGTTTACATCATGTCGGGAGTTTATACTTCAGGAGTTTTGCATAGCAAGAAAATACTCTAATATCCCAAAGTCTCGAACGCCGAAATTATGAAAGGGACACACATTAGTAGATTGACAGCTTCGGAGATTTGACACATTGGAAGTCATGAAAACCCGAAGGGAAAAGTGTCGAAATTACGACAGCCATCCATCTCAATGCACGATTAAGTCATGGCCATCGGATTTAGCAGTGAAAGGATGAGTGTAAGGTCTAAAGCGGACCATTGATCTATCTCCGTGAAATAAATGTGAACCGTCTAATTGTTTCGGGGATATCGTAATCGAGAGTTCTGAAATATTGGAAGTCATAAAGACTCGAAGGTCAAAGTGTCGAAATCCCATCATTCGTCCATCTCATGAGAAGATCAAAATTAAATCTCGACCATTGATTTGAAGGAAGCACCTCCGTAGAGTTTGGTCTCTGTGAAATTAACAGAGATCTGTGAACAAGTATAAAGGTTTAAAATTGATCCATGACTGTGATCAATTTACCTTCACGGTAAAAATAAATAAATAAACAGTATTAACGCTAATTAATTGAAGAGGTGTGATGTTCGAAATGAAGGAACATAGTATTTCACACTCACGTTGTTTTGAAGATTATATAAACAAGGAAGTGTGGTGTAAAGAAAGTGTCTCTGTAGTCCAGATCAGAAAATCAAAAGCTGAAGCAGATTCCAGGAAGAAAAAATGAAGATACTTATGTATTAAGGGTGGTTGGGTGGTGCAAGGGCAGGTTGGTGCCTGCAGAGGGAGTTGATGCTTCCTTATCAGTTGTAGTTGACTAAATAGGGGATCGTAGCCTCCTACCAGTTAGTGCTGGTAAACCAGGGTGTGGGTGCATCATGATTAGTCGGTGTTGATCAAAGAGGAAGTACATATTCCGTCTATGTAACATGTAAAACAATTTTTGCAGTTAATAGAAAAGAGTTTGTGGTTTTCCCGTTTGGGTTCCACGATAAAATACTATGTTAAGATTATGTTTGCATTAATAAATAAAAATTGATATAATTGTTGTGTCACTGATTCAGCCCCCACCTCTTAGTGACAGAATCTGATCCTTCAAGCTTTTCCAGGTATGGTTCCTTATTTTTTCATCCATGATGGTTACTCTGCATTATGAATTAATTTTTGGCTCAGAATTGCTTGAGATCTGTGTTTTTCTTAATTTTTGGATTGTGTATTGGTGTTGTGCTTATGGTTTCTTTTGTGAATACTCTAGACAGTTGGCATTTTAAAGAAAGAGGAATGGTTATTCCTTGTTGTATGTAGTCTTTGCATGGGTTTATTGGTTAAATCACAGAAAAGCATGTTTGGTCAGCTTGGAGTTTTTGGTATGGTTCTCTGTGGAAACTTATGATTATAGTTTAGCAAGCTCCGAGCTTTGCGCATGGGTTTTACAACTACTCTTGGTGTTAAGTTTTGCCACTTCTTTTCATCTTTGTGGCTGATATTTTTCGTTTCTCTGGGTTTCAATGTGAACTATTAAGAGTTGGAGTGTTTCTTGCCATGTCTTGGTTGAGCCCCAAGCTGTTATTTATCATGGCGTTGCCCTCATTATTGTTGTTGATGGGAAGCATTGCGCAGTCCAGTTTAGCATCACCTAGAACTTTAAATGGAATATTTGTATATGTTTTTGGTTGGCCACGGGTTGTGCTTGGGCATTATTCTACTTCTTGTCAGAGTCCTTTTGTATGGTGTTCATTGGGGATCTCTAAATTAGAATTTGGTCCATGCCCTCACAGGGTTTTGTAAAGAAAAAAACACTTTTGATATCTTGTAATGAAATAAATCAGATTTTTATTCTATCTCATTTGTGTGTCTTTATGACTTGGTTACTTTTGCTTTTCGATCTCCATATTTACTTTCTATAATGTGCATACATTTTAGAAACTAAAATAAATTTTTATTTTCTTTTTACAACATTATTTTCATTAATAAATCAGCCTAAGCCCTGGTAATAAATACTTGCGGATTGGGAAATTATTTAGGAGGCTATAAAGCATAGGGTGATATTCTCGACTATCTTGTCCTAGCCAGGCAAGATTCGAAAATGCTTGAGTAAGATAATTCATATATTTTCCTCAACACAATATTCTTCAAATCGGAGTATAACTCTGCATGAGTAAAAAAAAAAAAGTATAGATCATGTTGGCACCATTATTTGAGACCTATCCCATTGGATTTCTCTCTTCGCCCTTATCACAGTCATACCTGTCATTTTTCAGCAAATGTTTTTTCTCGTGGACCCGACCCCCTTCCAACACCCTTATTTGGGCTTTACCCCATTAGATTCAACTCGTTGCCCTGATTGTTGTGATACACTTCACCCATAAGCCATTTTTTGTGTGGTCCCATCTGCCCCTTTTTGTGTTCCATATTCATCATGGCCCACACCTGTAGCCAAGACTTGGAAGCTCACTTCAATGCCTTGCACTCTAATTTCACAGAAACCCAACAAGAAGTGAGACAACTCTGTGGCAATATTTCCACCGTCAATAAAAATATGCATTCCTCCATCAACGCCAAAATTGAGGACCTCAAACAAGACCTTGCTACCTAGCTTGAATCCTTCACTACGATGATCTGCACCAAGCTGCATATCCCTACAGATCTTCCCTCATCTGACCCACCTTTGCAAACCGAAGGTGAAACTTCCTCCCATTCCTAGAATTTTCAGCCCCGTCACTTTCATCATGACCTACGCCTTCAGCGTGTGGATGTGACCAAATTTGATGGCTTGGATCCCACTGGTTGGGTAACTCAAATGAAACATTATTTCTCTTTGTATGGCATTACAGATAAGTTGGCCAAACTCTGGTATGGTGTTCTCCATCTAGATCAAGAACGTTGGCAATGGTAGCAATGGAGAAAAAATGCCCGCCAAGGGCATTTGGCTTGGACACACTTGGTGGCAGAGCTTTATGAATTCTTTGACACTAACACCAACCATTTAGGTCGTTTGACAAAGTTGAAACAATCTAGCATAGTGGAAGACTTTATAGCTGCTTTTGAGCGATTGTATTTTTGTACAAAGGGCATGTCTGATGCTTTTTTTCGAGAATGTTTTATCAATGGCCTCAAGGATGAGACTTGTGCCCATGTCCTCATGGCTCAGCCTCAGAGTTGGGTGGACGCTACTAAAAGAGCTAAGGAAGCACAACAGAATGTCTATTATCAAGACAAAAAACCCTCCTTTATTCCTCACACTAAACCAGTTACTCCCACTCCTCCTTCTACTCCATTAAAGATCCAAAAATTGACCACGGCCTAAATGGTTGAACGCCAACTCAAAGGCCTTTGTTATGACAAATATTTTCCTGGGCACAAGTGTAAGGAACAAAATATTTTTATGGCCATCTCAGAGGATGTTTCGGAAGATGATGTTGAGTCTCCCATTGTGTCCATGTCACCTGAACCCACTGACATGACCCCTCTCTCAGACCCTCCTAAAGTAGAACCGGTCATTTCCCTAAATTCTCTCACTGGCTTCTCTGCTCCCCAAACCCTCAAGCTAATTGGTTACATTAAGCATAGGAAAGTCATCATCCTTGCTGATAGTGGAAGCACCCATAATTTTATTCATCGTCGCATTGGCCAAGAAACTAATTGCTATATTTGTGCCATCAATAGTTTTCAAATCATGATTGCCAATGGTGGTTCCATGAAATGTGGAGGGCGTTGTGAAAATGTGTGTCTCCAAATTGGTGAGTACCACATGAAATCTCATATGTTTTCTATCGACATGGGCGGTTGTGACATTGCGTTGGGTGCAGAATGGATAAGGACGTTGGGTCCCATTCTCATGGATTTTAAGGAATTAACCATGCAATTCGACCAGGAGGGCCAACAATATAAGTTCCAAGGAATCACTGTCGGTTCCCTAGAGATCATCAGTTCCTATCGCATGGAAAAGCTGCTCAAAAAAGGTCATTCTGGCATTATTTCCCAACTCCATGCCATACAAGCCACTGAGACACCCTATGTGTTGTAGGACCTCCAATCCATCCTCTCTAAACATCAAGTGGTTTTTTCCACTCCCCAGGGACTCCATCCTTCCTATGGTTTTCATGATCATCCACTCTCCTTGTCCCAGGAATCCTTCCTCCCAATATTCATCCCTATCGTCATCCCTTTTCCCAAAAAAATGAAATTGAGAAAATTGTTCAAGAATTTCTCAACACAAGTGTTATCCACCCTAGTATGAGCCCCTACTCTTCTCATGTGGTCATGGTCCTTAATAAAGAAGTTTCTTGGCGCATGTGTCCTGACTTCCACGCCCTCAAAAAACTCACCATTAAAGACAAATTTACCATTCCTGTCATTGATGACCTCTTGGATGAATTGAGTGGTGCCCAGTTCTTTACTAGACTTTATATTTGTTCTAGCTACCACCAGATCTAATGAACGAGGCAGACATTCCTAAGATTGCATTTAGAACTCATGAGGGCCTCTATGAGTTTTTGGTCATGCCCTTTGGCTTGTGTAATGCTCCCTCCACTTTCCAAAGCCTCATGAATCATGTCTTCCCTCCTTTTCTCCATCATTTTGTCTTAGTTTTCTTTGATGATATTCTCGTCTATAGTAAAACCTGGACAACCCATATTTCTCATGTGGATCGAGTTCTCCATCTACTCTCTCAGCACCAACTTTTCCTCAAACAATCTAAATGTGCTTTTGGCACCTCAGAAATCGAGTAATTGGGTCATCTTGTTGGCAAGGCCAGTGTCAGGGTGGATCCTAAAAAGATTGAAGCTATGAAAGATTGGCCTCACCCAAAGACTCTAAAAAGATTGCGTGGATTTCTAGGTTTAACAGGTTATTATTGCAATTTTGTTAAGAATTATGGAAAGATTATGGCAACTCTCACTCCTCTCCTTAAAAATAATTCTTTCACTTGGACTCCAGCAATTGCTCAGGCTTTTCAAACCTTGAAGATGGCCATGTGCACCACTCCAATCCTGTCCCTTCTTGATTTCATAAATACCTTTGTCCCAGAATGTGATGCTTTCGTAAAAGGAATTGATGTAGTCCTTATGCAAGAGGGTCGGCCTTTGGCCTTTACCAGCAAACAATTGTTAGAGTGAAATTTGGGAAAACCAATCTATGAAAAGGAAATGTTGGCTATTCTGCATGTCGTGGATCTTTGGTGCCCTCATCTATTGGGGCAACTCTTCCAAATTGAGACATATCATCAAAGCCTCAAGTATTTTCTGGAACAACATCTTTCCTCCCCAGAGCAACAAAAATGGGTGACTAAGCTCTATGGATAAGATTATGAGATCATTTACAAGAAAGGCAAAGACAATGTGGTTGTTGATGCACTTTCCAGAAAACATGAAGATGAAGGGACCCTTTTTTCTCTCTCTTTCATTGTACCAGATTGTCTCCAAGTTGTTCGTCAGGAATGGCTACACGATCCCAAAAGTTTGCATTTGATACAACAATTGCAGGCCAATTCTCTAGTCTCCTTAGGGTGCTCTTGGCTCAATGATGAGCTTTGATACAAAGGTCGCTCGATTTGAGTAAACAGTCAAAACTTAAATCCGTGGTACTTTCTGAGCTTCATGCTACACCCACTGCTGGGCACTCCGGGTTTACCAAAACCTATGACCGGGTCAAACGTTCTTTTTTCTGGGATGGTATGAAATAAGACATTTGCAATTTTGTGGTTGAATGTGATGTTTTTCAACGCAACAAGGGTGAAACAGTCAAATCTCCTGGCACACTACAACCGTTTCTTATTCCACCTGCTATTTGGCAGGATATCTCTATGGATTCTATTGTAGGCTTACCTAAATCGGGAAATAAATCAATCATCACGGTGGTAGTTGATCGTCTTTCCAAGTATGGTCATTTATGTGCTCTTCAACACAAATTTACAGCCTCCATTGTGGCTCAAATTTTCATGGATCAAGTCTTCAAGCTTCATGGCATGCCTCATTCTATTGTTTTTTATCGCAACCTAACTTTCACTGACAATTTTTTGGCAAGAATTGTTCAAGATACAAGGCACCCAATTGCATCTCAACGCAACTTATCATCCCCAGACTGATGGTCAAACTGAAGTTGTCAACAAGTGTTTGGAAACATATTTGAGGTGTTTTGCATCAAAAAGGAAAAATCAGTGGGCTCAATGGTTACCACTAGATGAATGGTGGTACAACACTTCTTACCATACAACTACCCACATGACTCCTTTTGAAGCAGTATATGGACAAAAGACACCTTCATTTCTCTCATACTTGCCAAGTGTCTCGAAGGTCCAGGCAATTGACCAAATGCTTACAGTTCAAGAGGCTATTCTCCGTACCCTCAAAGAGAATTTTGTCGTGGCCTAGAATCGCATGAAGCAACAAGCAGATCAAGGTTGCTCTGAACCTCAATTTGCAGAAGGAGATCAAGTGTTTCTTCAACTACAACCTTACAAGCAAAATTCCCTCAAGGTTGACCATTGCCAGAAACTGGCGCCCAAATTTTATGGTCCTTATACCATTCTCAAGCGTGTGGGATAGGTGGCCTATCAGTTATATTTTCCCAGCCATTCTAAGCTCCATCCTATTTTTCATGTTTCCTGCTTAAAGAAGGTGATTGGAACTAAGTGCCAAACTCAAACCAACCTTCCCGAGTTGGATGAATAAGGCTCCATTTGGCTATAACCACAAGCATTTTTGGACCAGCTTGAGCGTCCTCTTTGTCAGTGAACCATCAAGAAAGTGTTAGTCCAGTGGAAAGATACAACTCCAACAGATTCCACTTGGGAACCAACTACCATTCTGCAACAATTTTCTCATCTCAAGCCTTGAGGACAAGGTTGTTTTTAAGGGGGAGGAAATGTTAGGGACCTAACCCCTCACGTAGGTAGAATAATATATTTCCGTGTAATAAAGGTCAATATTAATAAGGCCTAGCAATAAGGAAGAATAAGTCAAATGTAAGAAGACCTAATAGAAGCTTCCGCTTCTAGAAGGATTTTCCTCTAGATTGTTATTTTGATATACATATTTAGTATAAATAGGAGTTGAGGGTATGAGAATCTTTGTCTTGGATACTATTGTAATAGACCTCTGCTTTGTTGAAGCTTGCCCCCTCGAAGAGGCAAGTAAACATTTCTCTCAGTAATCAAAATGCTCTTTCTGGTATTATTTTGGTATTATTGTGGTGTTGTTCTGGTTATATCGTTGTTTATCTGCCATTTATAGCTAATTATTTATGTTCTGCATACTATTTTGTATCTGGAATATTACAGCATCGGCGGTCAACCATCCCTTAGTTGACGTGGCATGACACGTGGATGATGACTTGACATGACACGTCATCCTAAGGTATCAACTGGGATGGCATGGCATGACACGTGGATGTTGATGTGGTATGACATGTCATCGCCTTCCTTTCTCCATCGACCATCGACATTTTCACTTGGTGGAAAATTTGAACTTCGCACAAAATTTGTAGATCCCTGACAATCGACCATGGACGATCGGAGATGTCTCATCGTCGAACTTTAATACTTCGTCGAAACCATCGATCCCCAACCATCGGCCGTCGACGATTGAAGATTTATGTTGGTGAACTAAAAACTTTGCCAAATTATGTCGACCCCCGACCATCGGTCGTCGACGATTAGAGATTTATTTTGACAAACTGACTTCGCCAACTTTTTCCAACCATCGGCCATTGGCGATTGGAGATTTATGTTGACAAACTGAAAACTCCACCAAATTATGTCGATCATCGTTCGTCAACGATCGAAGATTTCTTTTGGCAAATTTCAACACTTAACGATTTCGGAAAATTTCCTCGACGAATCTGGACCGTCGATCTACCTCATTTTCCTAACCGCCGAAATGAATCTTAGCCATCGATTTGCTTACTTTGTCAAACTTTGAAAAAATTACAATTTTTAAATTTTCAATAACGAATCTAGGCCGTTGATCTCAAGATCGAACACGATCTCGACCGTCGATTCTTTGAATTTTGCTTCGCACGACAACAACCATTAAAATACAATTTTTTCAACCTTCCAAGTCGAATTCGAGTCTGCAAATCTACAGATCGAATCCATTAAACTTCTCAAACAATCCAAATTATTTAAAACTCGAATCTTCCCATGAATTTGGGGATCTTTCTCTCTAATCATTTTGTTTTTCCCCAAATTCACACAGTTTGAAATTTGTAATAGCGAATTTGTCTAATTCGCACTCGTTATGGCCCATACCTTTACCGATGTTTCAACCAGAATCTCTGATACCAATCTGTAATGTACCCAACCACCCACAAGCCAGGCACACTACTCCAAAAACTCACTTCAAGATTGATTTTGAAATCTACTACCATTTAATTTATAGAGAAGCATGAAAGAAAATGATCACAGAACATGCAATAATCAAGATTCATGCTACATCCCCAATCTGTAACATACCCAACCACCCACGGGCTGGGCACGCTACTCCAAAAACTCACTTCAAGATTTATTTTGAAATATAATACCAATTAATTTATAGACAAACATGAAAAAAACATGATAACATCACATGCAACAACCAACAAGCATGCATATTATAACATATGAATCTCAGAGACAATAATTGATACACATCAGAAATAAATATATAAGCAAAGAAACACATAACAAAGAGCACTTATCTTAATAAAAAACATTCACCAACTGGTTGTAGACCAAGGAGCTTCCACCCAACCATAGACATTATTGTTCCAAGTCTCAATAGCAGGTCACCCCCGAGTCAGGGCTATGAATCCACAAGGATGGTTCCAGGGTGTCACTCAACTTCCCAAACTAGTCAACACTCAAGCTCTCACAGGTTCCTCAATGCACAACAATCCAAAGTACACCAACTCTCTTCTTTCCAGCTTGCACAACCCAAGAGAATGGACCCCCTTCTCTACCACACATTCCCTCGGGTTGTCCACCTCCTTCTAGGGCTCCAGTGCATCTGGTCAAGAATCTCCATGTTGGGACTCTCAGTACTCGTAGCGGTGAATAAAATTTAGTACATGCCAATCCATCTTAGGCATGTAAGCATTAATTAATGGTTAGAATACACCAGCAATCACTACAACCAACCAACAATGGCTTCTCTCCCAATATTATGTTTTTCCTTTTTTCCACCAAGATGAAGGATGAATGAACAATAATGAATGAGTGAAAGTGTGAATGGAGAGAATATAATGAAGAGTGTGAACAATGGACAATGAATGAAGCCCCAAACAACCCAAAGATGGGTTTAAATAATTACTTGAAAATCAAGAACCACATGGTCTTTCCCCAAGAAGCACATGTAACCACTTATCTCCATTAAAACAATTATGGGTAAATAAAATATGATAAAATGACTTAGCCCCTTAAGCCCCCTCTCTCATGGAATCATAGCCCCCTATAAATCATGTCCTTGCCCGTCTAGCAGCCAACGATGTATTTTATTATCAATAATGATAAAAACGTTACATTTCCTAGGCACGTTGGCCTATTTAATTGTTTGGGAACTCTAACCTTTCATCAAATAAACAAAATACATTATTTAATATGGGGACTCAAAACCCAGGTATTACAAACCATTTTTCGATCATTCATTAGCTAAGAAACAATAATCACATATAAACTCAAAGCACAATGCACGAAGTTTAACATGGAAACCTAATCATGAGAAAACCATAAAAAATATCTTTATAAATTCATGTAGGCACCAACCCACTGTCACAAAGATTGTAGGCACCAACCTATTGGAGACACCAATCTCCTTAACTGAGCACTAACTCAACAATATGTAGGCACCAACCTACTAGAGACACCAATCTCCTCAACTGAGCACCAACTCAACAACACATGTAGGCACCAACCTATTGTTACAATATTTGGAGGCACCAACCTGTTAGAGACACCAATCCGCTCACCTGAGCACAGACTCAACAAAATATTGTGTAGGCACCGCCCTACCGAAGACACCAATATCCTCAGTTGAGAACCAACTCAGTAAGACCTGTAAAGACACCAAGGCACTAATGAGTTATGCTTCAAGATTCACTTCCCCATCAATGCCTTATTCTTCTTTCTTATTGTCTTCATTTTCTTTATCAGTAGACTTTGTATTCATGGCTACAAAGAGGAATTCTTCTTTGTCAATATTAGAAACATATCCATCACTTTCTTCAGATGAGTTATTGTCCTCTCTAGAGTAAAAACTCTTCTTCTTAGTATATTTTCCTCTTTTGTGTCTATAAGGTTTGCTTCTATTGTTATGTTCTTCTTTAACATTATTTTCCTCATCATTATTGTCTTCCCTTTTTGCATATGGACATTTAGCAACGAAATTCCCTACTCTACCACAATTAAAACATATGAAGGGTCGCTTACCTTTGTGTTTTCCAGATCCTCTTTTTATCTTTCTCACAAATTATGCTTCTTCTATATCTAATTCATGGTTGGAACAATCACATAATTTGTGTCCTTTTGTCTTCTTTGATTCTTTGAAAGTTGCTTCCTTCCATGTTTGATTTTCTTTTTATGTCCTTATCTCATATGCAATGAGAATCTCATGCAACTCATCCATCATTAGTTTCTCTAGATCCTTGATTTATTTAATGGAAGAGACTTTGGCATCAAATCTCAAGGGGAGAGATCTCAACACCTTTTGGACATTCATGGGCTCTTAGTCCTCTAATGGTGTTGTCAATTTCATCCATTCAAAGGAAATAGGTTGCAACATTTTCTTCGTCTTTCATTTTCAAACTCTCGAAATATATTCTATGAGTTTGGAGCTTTTCCTTCTTCACCTTGGCATATCCTTCATAGATGTTTTGAAGTCTGACCCAAATTTATTTTGTTGATCCACAATGCATCACCTTGACAAACTCATATTCTAATATACCACACAAGATGGCATTCATGGATTTTGCATTATGTTCACTGGGCTTCTTCCCAGTTGCATACGTTGGTGGAGTTTCTGTGGTTGTATAACCATTCACGAATGATCGCCAAATATCAAACCCAAGAGCATTATATAAGTCTGCATCCTTATACTCCAGAATGCATAGTTTGTTTCATCAAACAATGGACCCTTGTTTGTGAAGAAACCTTCTTGACTAGCCATGTGTGATCCTGAGATCTACCTTCCAACAGTTAGATTGTTTTTGAAAGAACCTACTCTGATACCAATTGTTGAACTTATGTTTATATTGAGAGGGGGAGTGGATCAATATAAGATAATTTTTAATTTATTTAACCATTCATCAATCATTCATTAGCTAAGAAACAATAATCACATATAAACTCAAATCACAATGCACAAAGTTTAACATGGAAACCCAATAGGGCGAAAACCATAAAACTTGTCTTTATAAATTCATGTAGGCACCAACCTACTTTTACAAAAATTGTAGGCACCAATGTGGCACCAACATACTTGAGACACCAATATCTTTAACTAAGCACCAACTCGGAAAGATGTAGGCACCGACCTCCTAGAGACACCAACTCGAAAACACCTATAGCCACCAACCTATTGTTACAATATTTGCAAGCACCAACTCGTTGGAGACACCAATCCCCTCACTTGAGCACCAACTCAACAAGATATTGTGCAGGCACCAACCTATTAGAGACATCAATCTCCTTATATGATAACCAACTCAGTAAGACTTGTAAAGACACCAATCCAAGATCTTCGTACATAAAGTACTTCTGACTTCGCTTGCATGCTTCATATTTCAAACATAGCTTCAAACCCTAGTCAAATTTAGCCTTCATGCCCTAGCGAGCATCATAACATCATTCCCAGAATATGATCCCAAACTGCAACATCACAACCTCATAAAAATGCACTTTGCAGCATCATAGACCTTCAATCCTTCATGACGCACCTTAAGAACAAGAAAATCCCAAGAAAAAACCCTTTGACTTCTTTGCACACCTTTAGATCCCAAAAAGACACCCCAACTCCTTTAGCGCACCTCATATCACTTCTGCACACCTCAGACTGGATCTCTTGCTTGGATACTCTTCAAATGCACACATCTATCCTATATATATAGTATTTTTGTCCCCACTTTTAGTGTCGACCTGTAAAGACTAGCTGAGTCGACTTTAATTTTCTAGTTAGGTTGTCGAACGGAAACGTTCATATCTCCTCATTCCTAGGGATTTAGAGGGAATGTCATATATTGTTGGAAAAGTCTTGGAATAATATTTCCAACCATATAACCTATGATCCCATTATAGCTAGGTATCTAGGAAAAACAAATCCTTCAAAGATAGGGTTTCCAAACTGAGCATCAAAAATCCGAAAAACAATATTTCCAACAATCTCCAAATTGCAATCTTTATCTTGGACATCTGTAGTCTCCCCCTGTCCTTGACATCAATGACAACAATATTTCCAACAATACATGCAACATGGCTAGGCATATGCGGGGCATGGCCAATTTGTTCACATGTTCAATACCACACATAGTTGCAAATGCAATCAATGATATAAGTTTTGTACTCTTGCAAAGGTAATCAATGCTACATGGCCTACCTAATTTCAAAATTCAATCTTCTTATAAATTGAAATACCTTGTAGATTGATCTTCTACCACACTAGCATTACAATTAATCGATGCTACATGGCCTACCTAATTTTAAAATTCGATCTTCTTATAAATTGCAATACCTTATAGATTGATCTTCTACAACACCAACATTACAAACAAAATCGATGATTCCAAACATAGGTAATTGAATAATGCATAGAAATTAATCCTTTTAAATTTTAATAACATATTGTGAATACAAATATGCATAATATATAGAAACCAAAGAATGTATAAAAAAAACATGCTAGATATAGAATACCAAAATAAATGAATTTACAGTAAATGAAGTCGTCATCTTCTTTTTTTTTAATTGTGTAATTTTAAATGAACAATTTTACTACAAATATTACCATACATCATGGTCAATTTAGTCATACCAATATGTTGATCCAATAAAAATAAAAAATGAAATTTCAAAATTTATTTAAAAAATAAAAATAAATTAATAGATATTTGCATATAATTTGTAAAACTTTAACGAATTTTACAAAATAATTTAAACTATTGCAAAGTGAAAGCTATTTGACTTCTAAGAGAAAAATATATTCCATATGTACCGAAGGGACTAATAAAATATCATCGCTATATCATCATATTAATATTAATACGTGGTAATTGTGTACAAAACATAAATAGTGTATTTATGTGGTTAAATCTATAATAATTGTAAATTTAACTTCAAACATTTATGTACTCCTATCTATAATAATCATAAATTTAATTATGTTGAAAGGTGTTTATACCTTGAACACAATTTTTGAAGATTTGTCTATAAAACCAATTGAACACTAATGTTTGTCATCGCTTCAATTGTTCATCTTCACATTTCCACTGTTGATCTCCATAGTTCATCTTCACCATCCATTCATTTAGTGGATCCTTATCGTATCACATATCTTGCTATATCTCATTGTGTAGTCTTCATATTCATTTTCCTATTGGATCTCTTGCCTTTTGTGCTTCTTAATCATTGCCATTTTGTTATCCTTTGCATGCCCTACTTGGTGCGAGTCTTGTGAAAACTTCGACCTATTTTGATTTGTTGGATGCAAATCAGGTGACTAGTAGACAAAATAATAGAGAGTGATAACTTAAGTCACACATTCCTCCCAATTAAATATATACAACATTAATAATCATTAATATATGCTAAAAATTAAAGCCTGAGTGATTGCTTAACGTTGAGAACCAAAACACCTTGGTGACTTAGATCCATAATCCGTGATTTAACTTTCTCACAACAACCTCATCTTCTTCTCCATTAATTTTGCTTTAATGCTAATTCTTGAGTACAAACTTTTGATTCACCATATCTCATTGGATATTGCTTTCCTTACAAGTGATATAATTACAGGAATGAATTCTCCATCTCAAGAAATCAAACCAATCCTTACCAAAGCCACCAATTTCTTGTTGATAAAGCAAGTAGGGGAAATCTTGACAGTGTCTTTATGTTCTCTTCTTTGTCAATTTTGAAGCTATATCTGGTTGTGTAGTCTTTGTCATCCCCCTGCACAATTTTCATTGTTTCCATTCTCTTCTTTGTTAGTTACTTTGACCATTTGCTTGCATCTACGTGACTAGTTTTGTCACCTACTGCAAGCAGACAAAACCTTAGCAAAGGAAGAGGAATGCACCCCCAATAAAGATATCATGAATGGACACACCAAGGTATAAAGTGAAAGAAGTGAGGAGATCTTCTTCAATTCTTACAAAGAGAGCCCTTTTATCAAAGGCAAAGGGATCTAATTCAAGAATAACAGAGGTTGGGTTGCAATACTAAAGGCTCCTAAAAAAGACATAGCTAATTGTTTCTTGTGCAAACAAGTGGTTTTTGTGTTGCTAGTGAAAGAAGGGTACACCATTCCTACAAAAATACAGTGATTCAACAAAACATACTTTTGGTAGAGGTTCCAAAATCAATTAATGAAAGTGAGATTGGCTCATATGTGTCTCACTTCTTTTT
>JZKD02S1051078.1:11763-22114 GCA_000966675.3 Picea glauca | reverse complement strand
GGCCTCGAGACATGATCTCCTAGTTATCCCTAGAAATCAGGGATAACATCTGGCTCCAACTCAGGGACATGTGCTCACCGTAGAGCGCATGAGAACCTCAACATCTCTGGCATAACCTGCAGACCTGCTCAACTCAATAGGGGCATCAGTAACAAATATAGGGTGGTATTGCAGAGTACCTACCTTTACTTACTTGTTGGATGGATGTTCGATGTAGTCAAACGACCAGTGTAACCAATCCATCAATGTCCCCCAATACCTACCTTTGTGCTTCATCATAAACCAAAACAGTGATAAATCAAGCACAAAAATGACATGGGTTAGAACATATATCATATCGTCGGAGATCTCAAGTTCTAACTTATGGAGGCGGGTGGGAGGGATAAAATCTTGCCAAGTCCATCTCTGAGGAAAGTACTCAATCCACTTCAAGAAAGGGTCATGAAAAATGCAAGGTTCATAAAACTGACTCAAAGGGCCTGCAAACTGGCTACCTAGGACATCCTCACGCTCTGAAGTCAAGAAAGGGATCGACAAAGATCTAGCAGACGACTGGCAAGCTATCAAGAGAAAGTCGAAAAACTGAAATAACAGAGTCAAACTTGTGGTATCCCACCAACCCTTGGAGTCTAGGCTTTGCCTAAGAGGAAACTCAACATAAAAAAAATACTTCCCAACTACACCTTTAATGGAAAGGCAAGGTAAAGTAATAACAGGTGGTTACAGTGAGAAGTCATGAAAATCTTTCTTTAGGCAAACAATGCTCTTATTTGTATCACAATTTGAGCACAGTGGTGGCTGGTAATCATCTTCATGGAGAGGATCCAAGTGCTCAGAAGGGTACTCATCAAAAATCTCAAGGTAAGACTGAAAATCATCAAGAAAACAAGCTACTATGTCACCCTTGTCTTTTTGAAAAGTACAGGTGGAAATCTCATCTCCTTGTTGCCACTGGTCAAAAGTAATCTGTTGTGATAATTGCAAGGGCAACACTTGGAAATGACTCTCAGTGTCATAGATGGGATCCAGGTCATAACCAACTATATCCCANCTACGTCTCCCAACATGTATGAACTCATCAATGTTATCAACAATGTCACTATCTATGTCATAACATGCAGGGTTTGAAACATTTGAAAATTCATTCTCCTCCTCCTCATTTCCTTCATCATAAAGTAAAGCATCATCAAAAACTAAAGCAGGAGGGCAACTTACTGTTTCTTCTTGTGCAGGGGCTTCAAGGACTCTGGTGTTTTCAGCATGCGTTACTTTTTCATCCCCATGGACTGTTTCTTTGTCTTTGATTGTACAGCAAGGAATATCCATTTTGTTCAAAGCTTTTATTTCTCCTTCGTTTTCTGAATCAAGGAATAAGGTGTCATTGGAATCCTGACGTGGAAAGCAACTAACCTCATCTTCGCTCTGCTGTGCAGGAGAAACAGGTTCTTGGATGACTTCATCAGAGTGAGGAGTAGGGGTTGGTACTTCATCATCTTGTTCAGGTTTTTGCTCCTTAATCACATCCTCATTTGGTGGTCAAGAACTTGTTCCCTTATCTCTTGTGGATCTTCAGCAAAGNTGACTTCCCGGACTCCGTTTCAAATGATTTTTTTTAAACTTGGGTGTTTTTCTAAGAGGAACTCAGATCTACAACCAATTTTTGAAAATTTTGCACCAAAACCTATATAAATCGTCCGGAATGTCGCAGCCCTCTTTTTTTTCCAAAAAAATAAATCTGCAAAAAATAAAA
The DNA here is from genome assembly GCA_000966675.3 of Picea glauca. NCBI lineage: Eukaryota > Viridiplantae > Streptophyta > Pinopsida > Pinales > Pinaceae > Picea > Picea glauca. The sequence goes on along the minus strand of JZKD02S1051078.1, from coordinate 20,364 downwards.
ATATTTGTCCACACTTCCAGCCAAGGAAAGTGCTCTGATACCACTTGTTAAGTACCTAAATAGATCTGAAGATAAATCGCAAAATAAACCAATAATAAGCACCAAATACTGAACACAAGAAATAGTCAAAACCCTTGAAGTAGGGTAACACCATATATTAATCCTTAAGGAAGGATAACACTCCTCAAGCATTGCTTGATATATTCACAATATTCTATGGTTTTTACTGTTCAGTTTTGATTATGCATCAAGAATCTAAGTTAAAAGTACAATAAGAATTCAAAGAAGTACTTACAATATTAAATCAAGATCATAATTTAACAATAAAAAGCCTCCATAACCACCTCCAACTAACCCTTTCAAGTGTGAAAAGGAAGCCAATGGAGTAGAGCGCCCAAGCTATTAACCTTAATGTGGATAAATTAGATTAATTTAACCATTGAACAATTAAATCAACCTCAACATGTGTGCACAAAGGTTAATGCTCAAATATAACCATAGTACCCCTCCAATCAGTCACCAACAGATTAAATCACCATAAACATGTGTGCCAATGAGAGGTGCACTCTAATAAAGTGTTGTGCCATGTAAATAAAAGATGTTCTCCCCAGCAAAACCCCACCATGATATCAAACAAACATAAATCCCAACTTAAGGTGCACCACCACCAAGGGATTATTACATCAAAAGTCATCATCCAACCTTAGGAAAAGGTTAGATCACCATTAAACCATATGTAGTGCCCCCCTTCTAACTCAAACTTAGGAAATAACACATCAATGAGGGTAATAACATCATGAAACACATTCCACCCTAGGTGATGTCTAGCAAATGCTACATAATAAAGTTAAATCACCTAGGAAAATCCCACAAAGGCAACAAAAACCATCCCACCATAGAAACATCATAAGAGAAGGGGGCATACAGAAGTGCTAACCTATCCAACCATCAAGCATGTCCCCCATCACACATCAAATGAGAGGACTGTGTAGAACGCCCCATCCTAATGACACCAAATAATACCATATCATCATGCCAAAGTCACTAGGAAATCCCAAAAATCATGAAACATATATCTCCTAACACCGTCATCATCTAACCCTTTGGGGGGCTAAAACTATCATCCATATCCAAGATAGCATATCAACTATACCATAATGAGATAGCATGCTCCACAACCATCAAATTACAACCAATGGATGATCAACAAGGCAAGCACATGTGAGAAGACCACCAAACCAACAAGCACATCATCCAACCAAGGAGAAGTGAGACTCTTCCAAACCAAAGACCTCCAATGCCAAGGAGAAGAAGCTCAATGAAGGTGTATCTCCCCCAAGTCAATCCAAAAACTCCAAGGAACCAGCAGCAAATATACATCGTTGTGATACAAATCACAATGTAGAACCTCATACAATATGAGGTGCAACACTCACCATAATAGTCTAATAATTATAAGGAGTATTTTGGTCCCTACCTATACAGAAGATGGACTATATTAGAAGTCCAAGATGGGGGAAAACTAAAGGACACAACCTGATTGAAGACATCTGCAATGCAAACAACTAAAATAGTTGGGATATGCTTAAGGAAATCGACAATTAGATTATCCACCTGTTGGGCTCTATTGGATTAAGGCTTGAAGACCCTCATAAATCATATGATTACTGAAAAGGTAACATTGGGTGGGTCTAAGTTCAAGAATTGTGGATCCCTGGTGTGGAATATCATAAAGGGTTGAAGCATAATTAAATCAAGCATGGGTGGAAGCAATGGCACAAACTAATTTCTTTGGGAAAATCATACACTAAAAGGACTTGGATTCAAACTTAAGTTGGTCAAGAATTTCTCTTCTCTTTGCAAGACATTACCATTTATTTCTTCTCAATAGAAACTAATACACATTATGGGTTGGTTTCACTCTAGAAGGTCTATGTGCTTTGATACATTTGGTGATATTGTGGAGAATTTTGCAATGTAAGCCATACCAAGAATTCTATGGGCAATGATAATAAGAGATGCAAGATTGGGAGGTATGGATGGGATGCGGAAAAGCCCTCTAAGGCAACATTATACACCACTCAAGAGAATGAGTTTTCTCTCTATAAGAGGTCTTGGATAGAATGGACAACATAAAGGTAAGATTCCATCTTCTTAGTGTAAATTTCATCAAAGGACTGATCAAAATTGATGTGAATGTACTAATGGATGGCATACTTGTGAGCAGGAAATGTTGAAATGATGGTAATATTTACTTGTGGTCATTTTTGGCTAAGCACCCTTGTTAATTATATCACTAGGTTATGGCATAATAACTGACCTAGTCAACATTATTTTACATTACTTTAGGTGACCAAGGTCAACCTGAGCATTTATGTGGGCCATAAACCCCTCATGGAAGGAGATGCCCCACCTCATGAGTTGTGTATAATACACAACTCATGCTTCATTTGTAATATCATATTGATTCATCTTGTGATTAATTCTTCAGCTTACAGACATGATTCTTTAGCCTACGGGCACCATATCTCTCTTGTTCATGTATTCTCTCTTTCTCTCTCCCTCAAGCACTCCTAATGGTATGATCTACTCTTGATCAATGTCGTTATAAATTTTAAGTGTTTTACTTGGTTGGATTAGGGTATGTTGAAGTTGTCACCTAGATCTATGAATTCAACATGGTTTTAGAGCCAGTGTGACTCTTCCTTCCCTATCCAATGATGTTTTTAGGGTTGTTTCCAATCTGAAACTAGGGATTCGACACTTTTATGGGACAGAAACAAATTTCTAGGTCATTTTTCCCCAGTGCCCTCCTTCTTTGGAAGTCTTTTGGTCTTTTCAGTGGAGTTAAGGGGATTCTTTACAAATTTGTGTCATTTTTAGGGCAGTGCTCTCCTCTTTTCAAATTTCTATTATCTTTTGGTTTACATCGAAAGTGTTTACACCATGTTTGGGGGTGCTTCATGAGATTTGGGGTACATGGAGTATGTTTAGCCCTCGAATGGTCTGAGATGGATTGGCACATGGGAGATGGTCCATGATGGATTTGCACATTAGAGATAACTTGCTCAGTGGTTGCTTAACCTCGGTCGGGTGCTTGCTTGGCATTCTTCCCTAGGGCGTTGGAGTTCTCTTGACAGCTTGGGGAACATCCTTCATGATGGCCACATGGAGAGGTTCGCTTGCTTAAAGAACACCCACTTAGGAGGAGTGTTGTGCATCTTGGAGGAGGGCATCAAGCCCTAGACAGCATGGGGTAGCAACAGTGTTCATGCAACAGTAGTGGACCCAAATTAGTACATAACTTAGGAGGAGTGATGGAGTCTATGTGGGCTTGTGGTAGAGGAGTGCGTTGTGTACCTTAGATCTGAAAATTCTATCACATACAAGATATCTAAGAATACATAAAAAATCCCCTTTACTTAGTTATATAAAAATACCCTTAAGGTAGGGAAATACCTTACAATTGATCCTTTTATGGAAGGAATCCACTCATGTTCACTTGCCTTGTGAGAGGTTGGTGGGTGTGGTGTCCATGATACTTCAGTGATTGGAGTGGTTTGTACTTGAAGTTTTACATCCACTGCATGGAGGAATTTGTCGCCTGTGAGAGGGAGCTACTATCAAAGTATTTCGGCAGGTGGGATGCCCAATAAAATCCAAATATTGGTGCAGATCAATGCCTATGATAGCCACCAAGATCCATGAGAGGTTAGTAAGTGTGATGCTCGGGAAGCTCCAGAGATTGGAGTAGATGTGCCTATGATAGGCACTAGGACCTATGATAGGTTTGGGGGAGTGATGTCCTGGAAGCTACATAGATTGGAGCAAATCCATACCTATGAGAGGAACCAAAACCTGTTAGAGGTCAGCAAGTGCGATGCCCAAGGAAGCTCCAGTGATTCGAGTATTGTTCACTGAACTTGTGATAGGTTTGGGCCTAGTAAGAGGTTGGTTGCTAGAGTGATTGAAGTGGATTTCTTTCTTGAGATAGGCATACCAAACTTGTGATAGGTTCGGGACCTATGAGAGATTGCTTAATCTAGTGATTGGAGAGGATTTGTTGCAAGAGATAGGCACAATGAACCTATGATAGGTTGTTGATTTTTTATTGATCTTCTTTGAGGTGGCACATGCAAAGAAATTATGGCAAGATGCCATGATAGAAAAGTATCTTTATAGCCTTGAGGTGGCACATGCAAAGCAAGTATGGCAAGATGCCATTTGGGAGATTGTTCCAAAACCTTCTAAATAATCAATGATTGATTCCAAGCCTGTAGCTGATAAGAGTATTGAAGAGTACAAGGATAGGCTTGTTACTAGATGATTCTCTCGGAAAGAGTGAGCTAACCTTGTTGAGGTTTTTGCTTTAGTTGCCAGAGGTTTTGAGGTACACAGACAAGAAACCCATGCTTGCATGTTGATGAAGGCCCCTTATGGGCTAATGAATACACCACAAGCTTGGTATTTCAGGATAAATGAGTTGTTACCCATGTTGGGCTTTTCCAAGATTTGTGTAGATTTTTATATTTGGTTTCTTGATAAATCTGATCCATTTGTCTTGGTCTTGTACATAGATGAGTTTATCCTTACATGAAGTTTTGAACAACTGAAGATGTGGTGTGAGAAGAAATTGACCCATGAAAGTGACATTGGAGTTTGGTAGGTTGCTAAGGAAGTCTACCTTGAACAATGGGAGTACTCCTTGAAGATTCTAAAGAGACATCAGAGTACAGAAGGGAGTAGTGGTCATAGTTTACATTCCTTCAAATTCATAGTTGGTTAACATTCTATTGAAGCCCCCAGCAAAGAAGAGGTTCAATATGCTATGATAGTATCTTGGTTTGTTGGAGACCCTATTCCTCACAAAGAGAGAGAGTTAGTTTACCTAGTTTCTTCGACCATGTTCTCTATTTCCTTTCACCTTCAAGTATTCAGGTTCCTTTTGCTTGGCCTCTGGTAGAGGAAGGACGCACTTATGTGAGGGAGATCTTCATGCAAGGATGGCAAGTCGCTGATGAAGACATGATGGAGGGAGGGTGCAGTACCACATGAGTAAGGCACATGTATGCATGGATGTTCTATTCTAGGATGGTGCATGCATGCATGAATGTTCTATTCTAGGAGGGCACATGTAGACCTTGGGAGTTTTACACATGCATGGCACACTATTCTGGAAGAGATCCATACATGCATGATGCACTATTGTGGGAAGCATGCATTACACACTATTCTAAGAGAGAATCCCTCTTACATGTGGCACACTATTTTGGGAGAGATTCCTGCATGCAAGGCATGGTTACTCTGGGAGTTACACTACATACATGGCATAATTTTGGGAGCTGCACCTCATGCATGTGAGGTGCACCACTCTTGAAGCTATTCTTAGCTTGTTTTGTAACCTCCTCTTCCTCATCTTATATAAAGGAGAGGATGCTGCACTAGTTAGATAAGGGCAAAGAAGAGAAGTCAGAGTGATTTTGCAGCAAAGATTGTTCTGTGGTCATTCTTTTTCGTGTGTTTCAGACACGTTAGACAGTTGAGTTTTGAGCTATTGCATTGTATTTTCTTCTTTCAGTTAATAGAAGATACATGTGATTGAGTGGTACAGATTTTGTGCTTACAGTCCGTATTTTCAGAGTGATGCATTTGCAGATTACATTTCCGATGTTTTGAGAGGTGTTAATTAGTTTTTCAGTTCCTAGTTTTAGAGTTTAGATTTTCCGAGTGCAGGTCTGCTTACCATGAATTGAAAATTTAACAAGAGTCGCCACTCCCCCACTTCCTTATCTAAATACAAAGTTTTGGGCTGGTCAGTGCTCCATCAAGGTCTGGTGGTTAAAGCGAGACTCAACAAGGCATTCTAAATACAAAGTTTTGGGCTGGTTAGTGCTCCATCAAGGTCTGGTGGTTAAAGCGAGACTCAACAAGGCATTCGATGCAAAAAAAAAGAAACAGCGAGGCATGTTTTATCGCAGTGTCCAACTTCCAGGCATGGTTTCAAGCAGAATATGGTTACTTGTTCACAGCCCCCTAGCTTGGAAAGGATCTCTCCTAGAGAATTCTTGTATGAAGGATTCCTGCAAAGAGTTATGTCATATGATGCAATTGTCTGATATTGCTTTCCTTTGGAAAAGGCAGTGCAGAGAAACTTTTCAAGGAAACAATACCCACCTATAGTTGGGAGAACCGAAAGAGTTCAGAAATGATCTGGCACTTCATGTCAAGCCTAAAATTGATGTTCCAGAAGGATATAGAGACTAGACTCCCAGTCCCTTGGGGTACAGGCCCATATGGTAGCCTTCTTAGCTTTCATAAGAAGAGGATCTTCAAATAACCCTTATGCCTCTCCGCTGTAACTCTTATGTCTATCTGTTCTAATCCTGGTGTTTATTTGAAGCAATACAAGTTGTATTTTCAAAAATAAGAGTCAACAATTACATCCTGATCAAAGCTTCTATACTCTGCATCACCCTATTCCACATGTCAATTACATTGAGATCGCTACTTCGTTCTGGTATTTAACTGCACAGTATGTTTGGGTTTCTTTTGGTAGGGCACATCGGCCAACTGAGGTAACACCGTGGAATTTATTAAATATTTATGTCTCTGTCCATGCCTTTATATATGCCACATATTCACCCCAACTCATATCTTAAGAAATACTATGACACTTTTATATTATATAAAATATATATCCTACTCTAGCAGGGATATGGAGTGGTTTTGAATCTTGACAACAAACCTGGAAGTGCCTAATTCATCCTGTTCATTTGGGTTCTTCTCTCCACCGCTACTTGAGGTTAAATAGCCATCCCCTGCCATTGATTTGGGTTGCCATGGGAGAGTCCTCCCCTGCCATTTCTCTGTCAAGACTAAACCTCTGCTGCCCAACAAAGGCCCTACCGAAATTTTCCTCCTCGCGCTCGTTCTGTAAGCACTTCCCAGTTGCAGAAAATGTAGGCAAAGCCTGCCCGATCGAACCTGTAAACAACCCATTTGGAAATCCATTTGAGTTGCGTATTGTTGGGGAGCAGGTGTTCAACATCGGTATTCATGACATAGAGTGGTTCTGTGGCCTGGATGGGACCTCCTAGTGTCTTCCAAGTGGTATGTGAGTTGGACTAAGTGACAAAATGTTGTAGACCAGATGAGATTTACCCACTTACAAAAATGGCCTTGTCTAGCTCTCCCATGACCACCCGTTCGAACTGCTTAGGGTTTGGACCGTAGCCAATAGAGGGGAGGATATTATTATTGATGTGTTTAAATTTCATATAGAAGATATGGCTCCATGGGTTAAAATTTTTATTGATAAATATGTTCATCTTTTGGTCTCGGTGGTAGCCAATACAGAGTATGATATTATTAGTCCTTGCCATAGGCATAGAGGGACTATAGCGATCGATAATTTGTTGAGTACATATTAGTTTGTCATTTGACCATAAATATTTGTATAATACCTATTGTTGGAGCTAAGGAATTAAAAGCATATATTTTTATATAATAAAAAATAGCATATATGTAATGATATGATTGGATAAGAGATTGGAGGTCTTATTGCCGGCTTCGTTATTCCCAATGTTTTAAATGGCAACATATCCAAACTTTTTCTCGTATATAGTCTTTTTGAATAATATATTTTTCCTATGTATTGCTTGAAGGTGGATTAATGCTAGCATTAGTTCGAATGTTTGTGTTAGCATTTTCTAATAGCTTAATATATCCGTAAGTTTTTATTTGTACTAATCATATTGAAATGTTTTGATATCCAAGCTTTATAGTGATTGAGAATTCCAAAATTTATAACGTCCTTGCGGCATGTATTTGTATTGAAATGTATTGACACTTATTTCGAGACGCTTGAATAGGCCTGACAGCTTAAATGTTTACATGATGCGAGGTCCTCCAACAGGCCTGACAGCTTAAATGTTTGCATACCCCGAGGTCCTTAGACAGCTTGACAACCTTAAATGTTTATCTAAATATGCTTCTCGGGGTACATTTTTCCTCAAAAATTTCCATACAATGTTACAGTGAATTTGCACAGTGTTGTTGTCCACCGCCAGTTGAATAGCCATTGTATGTTTCATCCTTCTTCTACCTTTGCAATGCAATTTCGTCATCGTTGAAGCTACATACATTGTTTATTGGTTCAGTGAGTGCTTCTTCTTCGTTGGTTTGTCGGTTGTTGTTTGTTGTTGTTTCGTTCTCGATTTGACCTGCGCTTCTGCATTTCGTTGTTTCGGAGTAAGTTTCCATGCCATAGTTTCATTTTCTATTCCTTATTTGTTGTTCAATGTTTGCAGTTTGCAAGTAAGAATGTTTGTTTACTTGTAGTGGCATGGTCATCGTATGTTTCTAGTTCCTTCTGTGCTTCGGCTGCAGTTTCGTAATCGTTGGAGATACATATGTTGTTTACTGGCTCGGTGGTTCTTGCTGGTTCGTTGGTTCGTGGGTTGTCGGTTCTATTTGTTTGGCTCGGGTTTACGCTTTGGGGCCCTGGGGGTACATTTCGGCTTGTTCGTGCTTTCTCATTGGTTTGGTGTTTGTTGTTTTCTTTTGTTTGATTCGGCCTTGCAGGATTGGGGTCCAGTGTCG
>JZKD02S1051023.1:0-13301 GCA_000966675.3 Picea glauca | reverse complement strand
ACTCTACCACTGGAGCATAGCAAAGATTCTGAAAAGGACACATCTAAGATAGAGAGTGTTTCTGCCATACCCGAAGCACCAAAAGAAACAGATATGGTGGAAGCAACACCATCCAGACAACAGCCCGAACTTGGAGATTCTGGTTCCAATTTGGCAATGAGTGAGGAAGAAACAGGTACTTCTTAGCTAGACATTTAGCATCTAGTTTCTAGCTTGTTTTCAGATCCTAATATCTTTCTGCTTTTAGCATTGTTTTAGGAGATGCTTTGGCAATACCACTTTGTACTTGCACTGGGTGTACTGTCTTAGTCTGATTGACCTACTATTGTGGTCATTTATTGGACATTAATAAAATTATCTTATCTTATATTATCTTGGTTAAATGTAAATAAGAAATAATATATATATATATAGTGGCCTGAATTCAGGCTTGGTGTTTCCTAACTATGGATGTTCCTGTTTTGTATGATTCTTTCACAGGTAAAGTTGATCCTGAAAAACCATGTAGTGCAAATGACAAGAAATGTTCTGAGGATTCAACTGAGACCGAAGATTCTCGTTCTTTAGACAAGTTGAAGGATGAAAACGATAAGAAATGTCTACAGGATTCAATTGAGACAGACAACTCTCCAGACAAGATGAAGGATGCAGATGAGAAGAAATGTCTACAGGATTCAATTGAGACGAATGATTCTCCAGACAAGATGAAGGATGCAACTGAGAAGAAATGTCCTGAGGATTCAGTTGAGGTCGAAGATTCTCTTTTTGATAAGATGAAGCATGAAAACGAAAAGAAATCCCCAGAAGATTCAGTTGAGATAGAAGATTCTAATTCTTTAGACAAGTTAAAGCATGCTGCGGCTTCTGTTCTCTCTGGAATTGCCGTGAAGGCAAAACTTCTGGCTAATCAGGAGGAGGAACAGATACAAAAGCTGGTCGCTGAAGTTATTGACAACCAGGTATTTCTGAGTATTTGGTACCCTTGTTTTTGAAGATTTATGTATCTTTGTTTTTGAAGTTTTTTGTCACAGAAAAGTATCATTCATGCTGCCAAAATTCTGCAGTTGAAAAAGCTGGAGATCAAGTTGAGGCACTTTCGAGAGCTAGAGAGTGCACTTGCTAAAGAACGAGAGCAGATTGAAAGAGCCAGACAAAGATTACACTTTGAACGTGCACACATATTAGCAGCAGCTCGTCCCAGCATTCCTGGTTCTATGCCAAGGTCCAGTTCACTGTTTTCAGTTGGCAATACACCTGCAGTTGCACTGGGACAGTTTCCTATAGGAGGGGCTTCAAAACCTGTTCCAAGTCTGAATACAGGGACAACAAAGTCACCTGCTTTTACATATCCAAAGACACATATTAGAAAGGTCACTCCTTCAGTGGATCCAAATTTCATACCAACATCTTCTAGTGCACCTGTTGGTTCAACTGCCAGAAGTTCGAGTCAAACTGTAGCTTCTCCTCTTAGTGCCCAACAGTCAATGGGAGCAAATATAGGTTCTGGGTTGAAGTAATGTCTCTGAATCATATATTCCTTCCTTTGAGAACTATTCACTAAAAGATGTTTTTGGGCCAAGTTAATGCTGTATCTTCAATGGTTTCTGCCAGAAGTCTTTGCCCTTTCCGTCACAAATGGTCTTGCATATGACCTCAACAATTTTGTAATTTGCAGGTGAGATGGCCTGATCATGTTCAAATTGGGAGTGCAAGTTGTATTGGAGGCAATTATGCCCTATGCATGAATCATATGTAATTATTGATGAGGCTCGCTTCTCTTCCACTACGGCCTTGCCCTGATCTTCCATTTTGCCTCAAAGATTTCTGTAATCTTCCATTTTGTCTCATGATCTTTTGTATTTGTCATGTATAACTGAGCAATTGCTCATTGGTGATTGCAATTAATTTTTTATATTTTCTTGATGGAATTTCAACACAACATCTATTCTGGGGACTTGCTCAAGAATTTGTGCTAAATGCACACGTACTGAAAGCTGTAAAGGAACACAATGGCTATTTTACTAGTCTCCATTTGGCATTATTACAAAACTGGAAAAGAGGAAACAGTAGTCGCTTCAAATTTATAATCAGGTATAGTATGGGGGACTATTCTGTTTATTCTTAGGGTCTGTTTATTTAATTTAACTTTGATGACTCCATGCACCTTGAAATAGTCTCTACGTGACAGAAGGGAGTTACAGTAACTTGAACCCTTAACAGGTCATGCACAGCCTGATTTCCTTGCTTGTGGGTGATTAGGGTCAATGGTGTGTATGCAATGAAATGACAACATAGATTTGGAAATTGCTACTGCAGATTGGCTCTTGCCATCCACTACCCCAACAGTCAAAATATGCCTTTCTGTCATTTTATAATTCCTGAAACGTATCCAGACAATGGGAATGTACACGAATGAATTTCCACTCTGTCAGACTGAATTTGAGTATCATGTGAGCATATAAAGTGACATGAGTAGTTTATTAGAAGTATTTTTTCCTGGAATAGCTTTTGGAGGTTTTGTCATGATACTGGTAAATTAGAAACACAATGCAAGACTATTAGCTGCTGGGTATGTGCTTTGTTTTTCTGTTGCAATTGCCTTGTGAGGGAATCAACAGTGTAATGTATTGAAAATATTGTGATAGATGGTAGAAATATTTAGTCGTCCTGATCATTGCAGATGAACAGAAAGTGTATAATGTGTGTACCAAGGATAAATGCTTGGTAGCTGTAGGCAACATCTAGCTTTGATGAACAAACTTCTCAGGGCTGGTTACCATGTCCTAGATCATAATCTTCTTCTTGTATGGTACTTGTGAATTATCTGACAGTTGTACCATTCCTATTATCCTTTTATTCCCTTCCTCTTTGTTTGCTACCTTAGCTTTGATGGTTATTATGCATAGTTTTCTTTTAAAGTGCTTCCTTTAAATTCAAGAGAAGTATTACCAATGGCCCGAAGAGGTCGGGCACCAGAAATGGCCCTCTTGCATGGGAAAAACAGCCCTGGAGTAGCAAACTATTGAACATAAGCACTCTTCTGGGCTATGCTGCTGCGACAGGGGGTTACTCTTCCATCAAAATTGTGCAGGACTTACCCCTGCCCTCTACCGTTTATTCATGTCTCTGGGGGAATTATTCATGTCTTCACTGCTGAAGTGACCCCATTGACTTTGATTATCTGCAGCTTGACTATCAATGCACTTCAAATTTCCATTGTGTATGAACAATTATCTTGTGCATCATGGAATTATGATGAGGCCTTGTTATTTTTTGGTTGGAGTAATGTACATTGCTCAATATAATTTTGTGTACATTATAAACTTCTCCAGTGACCACACAAACTACAAATTTATTTGCATACACCAACGTTGAGAGGCGTTGTAAGTTTTGGGGATATCTCTAGAGATCCCCTAATTTTAGGGAATGGTGCCCTCTAAGATATCTCTCTATATAAACGAAAAAAGGAACAAAGACGTCAACGGTAGCTAAGCTTAAATATGTGATGTTTGATTGTTCTGTTACTATATGTGATGCAAAACAATACCAATTGCATTCATTGTTGCCATTTGATTCATTGGCTCATTGAAGATGATAGTAGCACCCTGATGTAAAAGACACGAGTGTAGATTATACACAATAGCGTATATTTAAGAGGTATTTCAAAATGAAAATAAGAGATGAATGATACTAATGAAAAATATAATTCCGCATATTTATAAATACATGCGTGGTAATATTAATTAGCGTACTTATCACTGACATATAGTATATATGTCTAATTATAATTACATTACTTGGCTTATGTAATGATCTTATGCTCTTGACACCTAACCAAAGTCTATTTCAACTTTGCACTCTCATCATTTGTATGGTGTTTTGGATTGACATGTCTTGCCTTTGGTCCTTCCAAATACTCTATACACCGACCTCTTCCAATATTGGAGATGGAGGGAGTTACTAACTTCTTTGCTCTTTTATGGAAAGTTTGTTCCGCTTGATAGAGTGTATGAAATGTTCCGCTTGATAAAGTGTATGAAATTACATGTTTGAGAAATTCCTTCAAGTTTTAGAAGGACTAGCATTTGGGACAATAAAAGAATAGTAAATTGTCCAAGCTTTATTGGCTTCAACCTACATGCCTCTACATTTTATTATATGCTATATTGTATGGTTGGTAATTTTCTCCAAACATGACCATATATTATAGTTACTCTTAATGTTGGTACTTGCATTTTAAAGTATCCATATGACAAATAATGTACTTAATCCTATATAAGGTACTTATAAATGTTTCAACATATCTTATAGGGTATAAATATAATATTATAAATACTGTTATATAGTATAACCTATAATATATTATATAAACATAATACATATATAGTGACATGGATTGTAAGGTACATATATGTGTACATGCCTTCCATGGGTTTACTCACTCTTAAACATTTAACATGATCATCCATCATATTCACAAGTCTAGAGGCTAGTGGAATTTTATTGATGAGAAAACCATCACAATTAGTTTACTATAGTGTTATGACCTAATCTCAAAAAGATTGAATCTAATGAATTTCATATAAAAGATAAGGAGTATTTTATGCACCCAATCACACCTATGACCACGTCTTAACACTTGCAACTATCATTAAGGAAGTAAGATATGCAAATACAAAGTATACACGTTATTTAATAGATTTTCACAAAGTTTTTAATAAAATGTAGCCTCCAACCATACTTACTTCAAAAGAATGATGTTACACCATGATTATGATATATGGTAAACAAATGTTTTTTGTGTGGATTTGTTTGTGGCTACTAAAAATATACTCATCCAACAAGGGATAGGATACATTAAGAATGAAAGTTTTATTTTATTTCATCATTGTAATTAAAAATGCAAAATTGGTGCTTTTGCATGCAATGCTCCAACAAAACACTAAAGAGCAAGGGAAGATTGTAAATCCATAATGAAAATTTGACTGAACTGATTTAACTTTTTTATATTATTTTGAAGTATATTTGATTATATCAAGATAATGCCAAATAACTCAAGAACGATGATCAATTTGTCAACATCCATTTCTAATAGGAATAATTGTTTCATTTCGACGAGTCTTGTCTGTATATATGTTATTAGGATATTAGACATTACATATTGCTTAGGACCAGCTTGGTTTAATGTTCTAGTCAAGTGTGTTTGATCCATAAATGAGGGACTTATAGTCCTCTTGTTTCACAAGCAGTGATCCTTTGTGGAATTTGCTTTTTGTTCTCTTAGTCTAAGACAGAGTGTTGTGTTCTCAAAAAGGCCACTAAAACTTTGTTTTCTTCCCTATACAAGGACCTCTCTTCTTTTCACTGCTAAGCCTTCTCGTGGTTGTAGTTTGCACACAACAACCAACAAACAATGTGATAACAAAATGTATCTTATTGTCCAAAATGTCAATAAGGGTTGGGTTTTAGCTTTTGTTCTCAATCCCGAGTGTGATGTCCCTTTCCAAGTGATCACTCGAGATGGATGGTGTAGTAGCATAACTGACTTCCGTAGGCTATAGGCATCAAAGAAAGAGGGTCAAGGTGATTATTTGTTGTCATTTGATTAGAAAAGGTTATATTTCAAAAGTGACAATGAGTAATTAATTAAAAAGGGTGTTTTAAGTGACTTGAGTTTATAAAGTCACTTTACTTTATTAAAATGGTAAAACGATCCAAAAAAAATCAATGAAGAAATAAAAGGAAAATGAGGGCACCCTCTCTCATTATGCGTTGTTATTTTTCTAAAGCGAATTTAAGAGAGCTTTTGTAGTTTTGGCTCTTGGGACAAAAAACCCTAGAGGAAGATTGGGTTTGGTGGTGAGACTATCCACCCTAGCCGATCATAGTAGAAAGATCATTCAGATCTTTCATTGTACTTCATTGTGGTTGAGTTTCTCATCATTCGACAACAAATTTTTTATCGTGGAGGTCGATTTTATTGAATAAGGCGAGTTCTTTTAAGCAAGGTTGATTTCCCTTGGTAAGGAGACATATTTCTTGAAGTTGGAGGTTGAGTTAGCTTGTATTGAGGTCGAACTTTTTTGTTGGGTGAGTTCTTGAGGTTGGGCAGTATTCTATTGTTGGTTGGGTCGAATTCATTGCCCAAGAGGATGAGTTCTTTATTGTGGGTCGAAGATCTTGGTGGAGGTCGAATTGGTACTATAGAGCTAAGTTTGGATAACAAGGAGGGCACATTCCTTGGTTCGGTCATGTTGGCAGAGGATGTTGTATTTTCTTTGTTGAGCATATTTTTTGGACAGAAGTTTGGTATTGCAACCGAGTTTCCAGCCATTTGGGGAGGTCGATTTGTGGGCAACGGAGCTGGACTTTTCTCATAAATATCATCTACTGTGTATGGGGATTGAACTCGTTTTAATGAGGCAAATCTGAGCCATTGTGGCATCTTGCAAATGTAACAGGTCGTTTTTTGTGGAAAGGGGTGATTTATCTCTGTGGGAGGTCGATATTGGGAGCAACAAAAGTGTCATTGGAGGGAAGTCTATTGGCATATCTATTTTTCCAACCAATAAGGAACTTTCAACTGTAAATTTATCATCTAGACCTGTGAGTTATGACTAATGTCATTGCTCAATTATAGCTGGTAATAAATAGATTTATCTTTGTTGTGTTTTTCGTGCTATATCAGTTGTGAGTTAAGGTCTTTTATATGCTTGTTGTTATATATATCTATTGTATTAAAATGAACATTTGGCACACCCAAACCATATGCAAACCACCCATAACACTTCATAAATCAATCTAGAAATACCACAACAGTAAACTGGGGAGTCCCATAGTGAAATGAAACCTACAACCTAAGTGTTTGATGAAAGTCATCACTCAGAAATGTCCATAAATTACTACAATAAGGAACAATTGTGACATTAGAGGGTGGGTTATAACAATGGTATCATAACTTGTGATCCTCCCAGCCCGTGAGGGTATAAAATCTTGGCTATGACAAATAATAAAAACAATGCAGGGAACAATGGAGCCCATGGTTAAATGGGGCAACGAACAAGAAATCAAAGACAACAAGAGCAAGATGAGGAGTTTACAGATTGTTTAAGGGAGTATATGGCGCTTAGTGAAGCATTTCACGCAACCATGCATTCAAGGATTTTTGCACCATCAAACATCCTGAGTGGTATGAACCCCAAGTATCAGTGGACATGAAGGTGAAGGTGCCAAGGAAAAAGGTACTAGCTCCTAAAGATTTTGATGCTTATAAAAATGAGAAAAATGTTGACTCTTCATATGTTTCTTCTCCTGCAAATGAGCACATGGATGCTCATGAGGCCTTAGAACCTGAGACCACAAAGGAGATTTGGGCAGACAAGGAAAAATATAGCACTGATACAGTTTTATTCCAGCAGAATGACATTGTGATTTGGGATGAAGAAGAAACAAATATCGTTGATGGTATGGGGAACACAAGTCTCTTTGATGTTAACTTAGAGACCATCTTTGATAGGCCTTGTGGAGAGAAGAGCTTCCTTGATAAAGCGGTGCTTGATCATGATGCTACCCCACATTTTGGAGATTGCATGGTATCATCTAGTGAGCCAATTAATTTTGATAAGAGTAGTGTTCTTACGGTGGACAACAAAATAGAAAATCAATGGTGGGACAACTCATGCCACTATGATGAATATGAAGAAAGGCCTTCAACAATGCAAGACTTGGAGGATCAATTATCGGTCATAGAGGAACAAATTGTACAGGTGTTGACGAGGGAAGATGGTGCTCATAAGTTCACTGAAGGTCTTATGTGGAAAACCTAGATGGAGGAGAGACAAAAAGGAGTTGCAGGTGGAGTTACTAGTGCTCAATTGCGCATAATCAAAGAAGCATTAGAGAAGGTGAAATCAAATTACTTATAGTTGTTCATGGATAGGGACCTTGCTCTTAAGTTCGTTGAAGACAAGGAAAGGGAGGTTGAGAAGCTTTGTTTCCAGTTGAGTTTGGCACGCTCATCATCACTTGCAGTAGAGACTCCATCGTCTTTGGCAGTGATGACACATGAGGGCATGAGTGACCCCCATGATTTGAAGGAGGAGCCTCTTGTGGCGATGCCGCATGAGGAGCATTCAGAGTTGCAGGTGCTTGAGGAGAGGTATGACACAAAGGGCTTTGACTATGTTTTGCATTGTGGGTATCATGAGCCGTTTCTTTTGGAGAGCCCACTAAAGGTTAAAATCTTAGCTACAAAGGAGATAGTTGAGCACATTCCTTGTGGACCAGTCCACAAGGAAGTATATGCATCCATGGATTGGGTGGATAGGTATATAACAGACATGGGCACGCTCTGGGATACAGGTTCATGCGACACTAGTAGAGTAATGGATACAGTAGATCCTACAAGATACATGATGGTACATGATGATTCAGTGATAGGCAACAATATGCAGGGGTATTCATTGGCACATGGTAGTGTACAATGGAGTTTTGGGGAATTTCCTCCAGGGAAACCTTCCGACAGAGTCCTCAAGCATACCATTGAGTTGAGGTTACCCATGATCGGTGAGTGGATGGGTGAGTCTCATGGAGCAACATATCCCTTGATAATTGATCTTCATCCAAGATATCATCAGATGAGGGCTAGGGAGCAGGATACTCACAATTCTGCGTCCAAACTTCATTATGATTTCTTGGTCATGCCCTTGGGGTTGACCAACACACTAGTCACTTCCCAGTCTTGCAGGCAATGGCAGAGGCAACTATTGTTATTATTTGATGCCCTCATTATATACAACAAGACATGGGAGATTCACCTGAGTCAATTGGATGAGACAGGTGGGACTATGGCCATGGCAAAGTTCTTTCATTTGGACTTTGTAGTAGTCATTGGGAATGGTGAACTTCCAATTTGGTGGTGGGATTTGGGCATTCATCCGGGTAATGGATTGCTTCAGATGAGGTTGATGATCGACATAGTTGAGGTAGTGATTGGTCTGCGTCGTTGTGGGGATGTTGTGAGAGGATTTGTGGAGTTTTTTTCTATGTGGCGAGGTAGTTTTTCCCTCATGATACCGAGGATCGAGTATAGTTGTGGATTGGTAGGTTTTGACTTCACTGAGATGCCTAGGTTGAGTATGATTCATGATAGTGGGTACCATGGGAGGAGAGCGCAGTTTGAGCATGGCGATCAGACGATTATGATCATAGGGGTGCATCGTCAACATGATGGTTCCTCTCAGAGATTAGCTTGGGACCATGGGACTACAGTGTTTGACAACTCGACAGCCGATACAGATGAGATGGACAATTTTTGCTTTATGAAGTTTACTCATGGGATGCTTAGGATTGGTTGCTTAGAGGAATGGTCTTCTAAGGAGTTGATTGAGTTTATGCAACTTATGATTTCCTGGCTTATCAAGGGCAGTCAGGTGGACTTTGGTGTTAGCACCTTGCAGATCGGTGCTATGAGTAGAGGGTGCTTCACATAATACATGCTAGTTTGGGACCCTGGTGACTTTACCACTTATAGGCAGGTCCGAGAGAGGTTCGCATGGAGGGACTTTGCAAACGAGGTGTTGGGAGATATGGGGGAGTGTACAACTTGTCAGCAGAGCAGGTCGGGGCATACTCATCCAGCATGGTTGATGCAGTATTTGCCCCTTTCTAAGCGAGAGTGGGAGAGCATGTTGATAGATTGCATCACAGGTTTGCCAAGGGTGTAGGGAGCAGATAGTATGTGTGCAACGATTGACTAATTATCATAGTTCACGCACTTTCATACGATTTCTTCGAAGTATGGGGCAACACGAGTGATAGAGTTATCTCGGGGGGAGATGTTTAGAGTCCACGAGCAACCCAAAGTCATTGCCAGTTATCGAGATAACATGTTTCATAGCGCCTGTTGGTAGGAGCTGCTTAGATTTGCAGGCACAGGTTTGACTCCCAATATTAATTTTTACCCTCAGACGGATGGTCAAGCGCATATGGTGAACCTACGGGCTGGGAGGTATTTGCAGGACTATGTGAGGTCATGGATAGAGTGGTTACGTTTAGGTGAAAATTACTACGACACCACTCATGATAGTTTACAAACCACCCATGATCAACAGAGGAGGTATGCCGATAGACATAGGGTGGAGCACAGTTTCGAGATTGGAAACGTGGTTTTCTTGAGGGTGTAACTACATAGACCATTTTCATTGAGGAGAGGTGGCGCTGAGAGGATGCGGCCTCACCTCTATGGTCCCTACAGGGTGACCCGAGGAGTTGGAGAGGTAGCTTATGGGATGGAGTTGCCAGAGGGTAACCAACTTCGTAGTGTTTTTCAGGTGTCAAGCCTAAAGAATGAGTGGGGACCACATGTTACCACTTCCATTGAATTACCGCCACTAGATGAGAGGGGAGGGATGATACTGACTCTCGAGGAGGTTTTGGACATTTGGGGAAGGAGATTGAGGAGCATAGTGATCAAGGAATAACGTGTCAAGTGGAGGGATTGGTCGATAGGAGATGCCATGTGGGAGAGTGAGCAAATTTTGCAACATCCTTGTTTGTTGTTATTTGAGGGCAAGCAATCTCGGGAATAGAGGACTGTGATGTCCTTTTCCAAGTGATCATCCCAGATGGATGGTGTAGTAGCCTAGTTGACTCTCGTAGGCTATAAGCAATAAAGAAAGGGGGTCAAGGTGATTATTTGATGTGATTATTTGATGTCACTTGGTTAAACAAGGTTATATTTCAAAAGTGACATTGAGTTATTAATTAAAAAAAGTAAATTGAGTTTATAAATATTTTTCTAAAAGGAATTTGAGAGAACTTTTGTGGCTTTGAATCTTGGATGAAAAACCCTAACCCTAGTCGGTCATGGAGGATAGATCATTCAATCTTTCATTGTACTTCATTATGGCTGGTTTTCTCATCATTTGGCAGCGGAGTTTTTATTGTGGAGGTCAATTTGATTGAATAAGGCGAGTTCTTCCCCTGGTAAGGAGGCCGATTTCTCGAGGTTGGAGGCCGAATTAGCTTGTATTGGGGTCGAACTTTCTTGTTGGGCGAGTTCTTGAGGTTGGGCAGTATTCTATTGTTGGTTGGGTCGAATTACTTGCCCAAGAGGACAAGTTCCTTTACTGTGGATCGAAGCTCTTGGTGGAGGTCGAGTTGGTACTATAGGGCCGAGTTTGGATAGCAAGGAGGGTGCATTCCTTGGTTGGGTCGTGTTAGTTGGCAGAGGAGGCTGTCTTTTCTTTGTTGGGCGTATTTTATGGGCAGAGGTTTGGTATTGCAGCCGAGTTTCCAGCCATTTCGGGAGGTCAATTTGTGGGCAGCAGAGCTGCACTTTTCTCATAAATATCATCTGCTGTGTATGGGGACCGAGCTCATTTTTACGAGGCAGGTCTGAGCCATTGTGGCATCTTGCAAATGTAACAGATCGTTTTCTTTGGAAAGGGGTGATTTATCTTTTTGGGAGGTCAATATTGGGAACAACAAAGTGTCATTGGAGGGTAGTCTATTAGCCTATTCTTCCAGCCAATAAGGAACTATCAGCTGTAAATTTATCATGTAGACCTGTGAGTTGTTACTAATGTCATTGCTCAGTTAAAGCTGATAAAAAAATAGATTTATCTCTACTGTGTTTTCCGTGTTATATCAACTATGAGATAAGTTCTTTTTATATGCTTGTTATTATATATCTTTACTGTATTAAAAGGAATATTTGGCACACCCAAACCATATGCAAACCACCAATAACACTTCAGAAATCCATCTAGAAATACCAAATACCACAGCAGAACTGAGGAATCCCATAGTGAACTTAACCTAGAGTCTAAGTGTTTGACAAAAGTCATCACTCAAAAATGCCCATAAATTGCTACAACAGCAAGGAAAAATTGTGACATCGGATGGTGGGTTATTACACTGCAATTAAGTTATGTGTTCTGAATTGATTGGCTGGTTCAATACTCTATTTGTGGCTAGGTCCCTCTATTTGTGGCTAGGTAGGACCAATGCTGGCCATCAATCCCACCCTCCAATGCCACGCCTCTGGGGTTTTCAAAATCCCTGCTACTTGCTACAGCCGCCAAGCTCTATGTCAAACTCAGCAATGCTTCCAATCCTTTCAATGTAACTTATTCAAAACAGGGACTCAAAGCCTATTTGGTCATGCTCAGACTTCTATGAGCATAGGTGCTACTACTTCTTATACACCCAACATTTTAGTGACAAGAGCTATTGAAGACTTTGTTACAAGTTGATACAGTAAAGATCCAAAAAGAAATGAGGGCGCTGTGGCTACTACAAGATTCAACCAATGATTATCTCTTCTTTCATTTGATTGCAATTAATTTTATTCTCAGCTCTCGCATGCACAATCACATTATTCTTCTCTTTTTCTCATATATATGACAAAAAACATGAATCACATAACTGAGATGAGTGATTGTGTTGAAGCCGGCGAGTGAGCAATCGGCCCAAACATTCCAAACTTGAAACGCAGAGACAGTCCAGTGTACGGTCCGCCTAATCAACTGAATAGAAAATCGCACAGGGAGAAATGTGCAGCCTAAGGGAAAGATGAATCGCTCGGCCAAGGAAGAAATCGGCCCAGGCAAGTAAATTAAATTGCCCGGGGAATGAGTAATGGCTCAAAGAGATGGATTGAGTCGCCAAAGTCAAGCGGAAACGACCCAGGGAACAGTCACACGTTCCAGGAAAGACGAAGACGCCCACCAAGCCACGTACGTCCGTACGGCCTGCGTGGAATTTTTGGAGATGGAAATGCGGTCGTACGACCCCGTTTAGTATCACTATATAAATTAATTGTTGTACGACCCATGGGAAGCTGCAAATGCACATGTAGCTATGAAATTCGGTCCATGCAACGTGGAATTGGCCCAAGGATTGAGAAATCCTAATGAGGGAGAGAATTACACTCTACAGATTGAAAAATTCTAGATTAAACCAATTTAGAAACTCCTACCAAGATTGCAAAAGCCAAATAACACTTTCACTGATCTCCAATCTCATAAATCAACCAACGGTGGGGAAATGAGAGCTGTTTGGATATCCATTTACCCATAAACTACATCAAGTAAGTGTGAATGAAAACTCCAAATATAAATTAAATTATGAAATTTTAGCTCACTAACTAACAGGTAACAGTGATTAAAATGTTCAAAGCATCCCTGCACACAATAGATAAATTAAAACACACGGAAACATTATTTACCCCGGAACCAGCTTTGAATGGAGTTCAATATTTCATTTGGCTATCTTTAGTTACAATGTTGTTCATCCTT